>PVIR01029436.1:0-21116 GCA_004026965.1 Petromus typicus | reverse complement strand
GGTGGATCATAATTTAATGACCAGTCTCCAAGTGTTCAGTCTTCTGTTTTTATGATGAATATTGTCACCTAAGTTTGGACCTTTGTAAAATGATATGAATGTATCTGTGCAGGAGAGATTTTTAGGAGTGGAATTTCAGGGTGATGGAGTGTATATCTTTACAAAAGTATTATAACTTCTCTTCCATAAAATTTGTAACTGTTCAATCTTCTGCCAAACATTTCTGGTTTTTGTCACCAAACTATATCAATTTTTTTCCTTCTTGAAAACTTACAGGTGAAAAATGGTTTACTAGTGCATTATGAGTATATTTTCATAGGTTCATATGTATTTTCTTTCCAGAAATCTGTCTGTTCATATTCTTTTCCCACTTTCTTATCTACTTTTTGGTCTTTTCTTCTCCAAGTTGATATGTATGAACTCTTGATCTGACATAAAATTTCAGCTCTTTATCTGAAATATAAATTGCAAATATTGAATTTTTCCTTGATTGGCTCTTATTTGGTTTATGAGTCTTTGCGATATTTATTCTTCAGTCAAATTCATTGATTCCCTTCCTTTTCTCCTCCTCTTTTTTCTCTCTTTCTTAGCTTCTAGAGTCATACTTAGAAAATCTTTTTGTACTATGTGAAAATAATAAAAAAATTTTAATCTATAAGCTTCAAAAATATCAGTTAAAAATAGCATATAGGAACTGGTCCCTTTGAGAATGACCAGTGAGCAAACATCTGATGTGAACCACAGAAAAAAAGGAGTTTTCAGTTTTTGAAGCTGGAGAACAGAGCTGGCTGTCCCCAGCCTGGCCCAGCGGCCTCACAGAGATCCCAGTTCAACTGGCCAAATGCCCAGAACTCTGGACTGTGGCCCAGACCCGGGCTGGCCAGCGTACCCTGTCCCCCTCTGTAGGACACCGCCATCGCCGCTCCATCTGGCTGGCTCTGCGGGGCCACTCTGAGGAGCAGAGCACTGAGCTTGGGAAGTCGCTGGGACTTCAGGTCCTGCACATGTGCTTATGGCCTTCTCGGACACCAGGAAACACGTGGCCACCTGAGCAGCACCCATGCCTGCCATCCCCAGAGCCACCCTGCTGGGGCAGCCCAAGTCCTCTCTCGCCCCATTTTCTACCATTGTCTTTCTGCTCTTCCCTGAACACCACCACCTGCTCTGTTGGTCAGTGTACTGTGTCCTCAAGGACCACCTGCCATGGGCCCTTTCATGTCCTGGTCCCTGCTCCCTGGGCCTGTCCTTGGCAGGGGTTTGGTACCCCTGGATGGAGCCAAACAGGCAGCCACCCTCGTCACCCTGACTGATGGAACCTTGGCTTAGTTCAGTGCCAGCTGGCCATGTGGCTGTGATACTCTTTTGGGTTAAGCCAACCATGTCAACTCGATCTTCCTGTACAGTAGGAAGGGGCCTGGTTCACAGTTCAGACTGATGAGATGGGATGGGAAATTACCCAGAGAATCCTGGGCAATATTTTTTTTTTTTTTGAGACTGGATCTCACTTTGTAGTTCACAATCGTCTTGAACTCAACCTCGAACTCAGCAATCCTCTTGCCTCTGCCTCCCGAGTGCTAGGATTACAGGTGTGAGACACCATGCCTGACACTGTGGTGTGTGGTACCAATTGCTGGAGGGCATGAGTCTCCATGCTTAGCTTTGTTGTATGTGGTTACCAGGGACTGAACTAGGAACCTTGCACTTAGAAGGCAGGTGCTGGAACCACTGAGCTAAATTCCTGGCCCTGGACAATATTTTTTTTTTCTTTGAAAATGAGACAGATAATAAATTCTCCTCTACTGCACACTTTTGTTTTTTAGTCTGCCCAGGATGCCTGGGACTGTGCCTGACATTCTGAGACCATGAGGTGAGACAAGTCCCACTCAAGCAGAGAGGGTAGAAAGGAAGAAGAGAAGAACATGGGTCCCTAATGAGAGTGAACCACCAAACTGATTAGACCTGGAATTGCCCTGCCTCTTTATGGTACGAAACAATATGGGCAGTGCTCTGTAGCCAGAAGTAATGTTGCTGCTAAAAATGACCACGCCTCCAGATATGCCAGGGTGCTCCGCAGCAGAGTTATGACACAACACACCTAGCACTGGGGCCATTGATTCTTTGGGACTGGGCACAGACACTGCCAAGTGGGGCAAATGGGACAATGGAGGGATGACACTTCCATTGTCTCCTTGTCTCTCCCATTGCTGCACGTTGGCTCTTCCGTAGGAAGCAGCTTGGAGCCCTGCTGGAGACAGGGCCTGGGCTGGGGGCGATGTGGTGAGACTCTGTGCCTGAGCCACTCCTGGGCAGCAGATGGGAAGGAACAGCGGGGAGAGAGAGGAGGCTGCTGTGCTAGTCTGAGTGCAGAGCGAACATGGCGTGTCTGGGTAGGCTCCGTGGACAGTGAAGTGGCTATGCAGTTCCCCCTCAGGAGACAGGAGAGGAGCTCACAGGGACTCAGTGGTGATGTGGTGCTAGAGTCTATAGTCCTTTCCTTGTACACAGGCAGTGACACCTCCCATGACTGTGTCTCCTTGGAGATGCTACCAGTGCTGGTGTGGAGGATGGGTAGGAAGGTCACACGGGCCAGCAGCCAGGAGCAGGACAGAGCACAGCCTCATGCTCCATTTGGAAGAAAGCTGGGGGACAAGTGGCAGGTCAGGGAGCTGGACAGGTCTAAGGTGGATCACAGCTTTCCAGCTGAAGCAAGGGTTGTGGTAGGTGGCAGGAGGAAAAGGGCAAAGGAGCCCTTGAGCTTGTGTCCACAGTGCCTGCCTGTGGGGCCCTTGACAAAGGACAGCCTAGGGATGGTCCAAGAGCATAGGCATCTTGCACAGGAACCCACACTTGTTTCCTACAATTTCTGTTACCTTTTGTTACCTGTAATTTCTTCAGGTGACACACAGCCTTTCTACATTTGCTTTTTCTTTCCCCACATGACTGGTAGATGCAGATGCCATTGGAGTCTGGCCCAGCATTGGTGACAGGTGGGCACCTGCCACTGGGTTCTGTTGCTATAGCAACAAGGTAGGGAAAACTGCCCAGAACTGAGAGGCTGCTCAGCCCGTTGGGCTGGTCCAATATCCCTCCATTATGTCTCCCTGGGAACCACCATGACAATGTGGATTGTCAGCGATGAGGAGTTTAAGAAGATAGGGACTTATAGGTTCAACCAAAGCTATCCCCCTCTTAGTCCCCTCATACACGCTTGACACCAGCAGCCCAAAACAGGCAATTTCCTGTCTTTTTGTTGATTAATAGCAGCTGCCAGATGGTGATTCACTTCTTGTTGATATCTGGACAAAGAAAAGTAAAACTCAGCAATGCCAGAATGCTATCTGCAGTGGCGCTTCATAGTTTGAGCCAAGACTGAACTCAGTGTGTCTTAGTTCGTACCAGCTGCCACACAGCGTAGCCCTGGTCACTTGTGCAGTAAGTGTGTGTTCTGCCATAGAATCTTGAAGCTGGAAGTCCCATGTCACAGTGCTGGCCGCAGTCTCTACTGGGAATTCCTGTGGCTTGCTAGTGGCCCTTCTCCCTGTGAGCCCAAGTTGCCTTTTCTCTGAATGCTGGTAGAAGGGCTCTCTGATCTGGTCTCTATTCGGGATCTAACCCACCATGAAGGATCCACCCTTGAGAGCTCATCTGACCTTACTTGTTTCCAAGCCTGACTCTATGTCACAGGGGGCAGGGGTGTTAAAACATCAACATATGAATTTGGGGGGGGAGACAAATATTTCATCCATAGTCTAGAGCATACACCATTTGAAAGTGGCTTTCACTGCCCATCAAGAAATATTTATTACTTCATTCATTGGTTTATTCATTCACAAGATTTTTTTTTTTGAGTGCCAGACAATATTCATTATGGTAGGGCTATAGCAGTGAAAAAAACATTCAAAAATTCCTGCTGCCATGAGTCTTACCTTTTAATAGAAATAGATGAACAATTAGCAAGTAGTTATATAGTCAGTGGGTGATAAGTGCAATTAAAAAGCACAAAGCTGGGGAGAATGATAGACAACAGGGAGGCTGGAAGACTTGCTGGTCTACCTGGGGAAGCTTCTGCGGCCCTGGGAACATGTCTTCAGCCCTCTTGTGTCAGAGCAGAGGCGAGTGGAGGCCACTATGACTGCTTTGCAGCCACTGGCATGTTCCTGTCCACATGATACCCTAGGGAGGCTTGGGGTGCCCTTCTCAGCCCACGAGAGCTGAGGGTTCCCTGAAGTTCTGTTAGCTCCCCTGGCTCCCCGCCCCCGTTTCCTTTCATTAGCTGTTTCTCCCTAGCTAAGGCCTCGTGAGATGAATCCCACCTTGCCATTGACATCTGTTTCTCAGGGAACCTGCACTAACATAGACAGGACTCAGACAGGAAGCCATGTGGAGGGCTGAGAATGTTTGGGCCTGAAGAGGGAGCAGTGGTCATGATGGGCCTCACATAGCACCTGCCTGGCTTGTGTGGGACCTGGGACTTGGCTGTTTTCTTCTCATAGGCTGAACTATTGGCTTATACAGGTGTCAAGGATGCTGCTGGAAGACAGAACCCTGGTGAAAGAAATGATGTGTGCACTCATGGCTTGGCCACGGAGTGCACCTGTTCAAACAGACTGGAGGAGTAGCACCGATTCAAGACGGGGAGGGGGAGTTTTCAAGAATGGGGTAGCCAAGTCGCCGCGTGGGGAAGAGACAGTCGGGGGAAGAAGCATTGCAGTGGTCTCCACTTCACCACTGTGGTAAGGCTCGGAGCCTTAGGAGCTTGGGGACAGAGAGAAAAGTCTTCCGTGATCAGCGGGGTCTCACGGGATTCAAAGGTGTGACTTTCACTCTTCACCTAACATCTCAGAGCCAATCTCACCTGCCAGGCCTTGCTGTCTCCCCCTCAGCCTCTCCTGCTGGCTCAGGGCCAGGCTGAACTCACCCTTGGCCCCTTGAGCCCTCAATGCTCATGTTCTAGCTTGGGGGGCACCCTTCCACCATCACTGTCTACATGCTGCCAATGGCACCCACCACTGGGCCAGTGTGCCACCAGTGCGTGGACCAGCTGGCTGCTGAAGTAGGAAAGTGGCTTGCTCATGTGGAAATGTCACTGTTGGAAGTTTCTCTCTCATCATTAACTAATTTGCTAAGCTTTGCCACAGCCCTTGTTATCTATAACCATGGTAACAATGCAAGAGCTGTGCATGCATTTATTTTGGATGTTAAAAGCCTGAGCCCAGTTTATTTCTGTTTCTTGCCTTCTGAGAGCTTGGGTGGGGCTGGAGTTGGGCATTTGGCCCTTAGTCCTGGGTCTTCTCACAAGCTGAGCGGGGACCTCGGTGTTCCTACATGTGATTGTGGGGCTGAGATTGATGTTTGTGGATATCCTGCAGGAGCATCTTCCTGCGAGGCAGGGTTGTGTGTGTGTGGGATCCGTCCCACACCCAGCCAGCCCACCACGGAAGATGCACACAGTGCTGCGCGACTGCCGCATCTGACAGTCCCTCTTTCTGCTAATTTGGTGTCCTTGCTATATAATTATCCTGTGAAATTCCCTGACTGAAGTCTTTTTAAATATCCTTCCTTGACTCCCACCACTCGTTGCCCAGATCCGTGAATGGGAAAGTGGGTGTTTGCAGCTTTTGCTGGAGAGCAAGGATGTTATGCAACCAGCCTTTCTCTGGGTTTCCGCTGTGCTACCCCCCTGCTGGGCTGTGAGGGGAGGGGAGGCCTTTGTGGACCACGCTGGGCCTGTTTCTTTGCCTGTAAAATGAGGAGAAAGCGGACTTCCCTGCAAAGGGACCTGAGGGGCAGGCTCTGGCACCTGTGACTTTGGGCAGCTAGCACATGTGGCAGAAGGTGAGAGTGGGGGAAATGCCACTCCTAAGAGCCACAGGTGCTCCCTTTACAAGTGTGGTCAATAATGGCCATCTAACTTTGGGAGATCGAGCAGGGTACAGCCTCAAGTGGTCTGAGTTGAGTTGTTGTTCAGCATTTGGCTTTTGTAAGTGTCTGCGGAGACCTGATGTCCAGTCAGTCCTGTAGGAGCAAGAGATCTGGGTGTGTCTGTGACCAGCCATTGGCAGGGCTGCTGTCCAGTGAGATGCGACCAAAGTTGGCAACTAATGGGCCTGTCAGCTTAATTCAGAGCACTTCGCAGAACTCCCCGGAGGCAGGTGCGGCCGTCACATCGATCAGCACTGATCCCTGATTCTCCTGACATTTCCTGCTTGCATTCTCCTTCTGTCTGGGTCAATGGTCACACCGAGTTGCTGTTGCGCCCTGAGGGGCCGGATGCCCCCACACCGGCCCAGGGAGGAGTCAGCTCCCAGCATTCAGAGGGTGTTGTTGCTCTTTGTTTATGCTTGAACACTTCCATTTTTTTTCTTGCTTTTCATACATAATGAAGGCACTTAGAATGTCTTTGGCTATGTTTCAGCCTGTTTGTACCTGAGCATAGACAGAGGTTTGGGAAGACTTCGACTTCCAAAGAGCTTGTGGTTGTTCAAACTTCTATGGAGCACTGTGGTATGACAGGAGAGCCGTAGAAATTAAGCAGAGTTCTGGGACTGATGAAGCTGTTGACTTTGTTTTGAGTAAGTGTGCCTCTGTGTTTGACTTTTAATATATTTTTCAAAAGTAAACAGCACTGTCAACTTTGGAATTGGAGATCAAATTTAAGAAGACAGTGTTAAAGCACCTTACAGAAGCCGTAGCCACCCGACACCTCTCTGCATTGGGACTAGTCCAGAGAAGGAGTCTCCTCATTCCACAGAGGAGCCAGTGCAGGACCGACCGGGCTATCCATGCCCTCTCTGTTCTGCAGAGCGTGTGTGAGGAAGGCAAGGAGGTGCTGGGCTGTCTCCACACCTCTTCTGCAAAGCTCTGGGGCAAACCCTGGTGGCCATGCTGTGCTGCTAGGCAACGCTGCTGGTGGCCTACTTATAGTCGTCTCACCTGAACTCATCCCTGGCCAATGTGAATTCATTTCAGGGGCTCTGAAATAGAGGGCCCTCACCTGTCCCTCAAGTGTCCAGATGCCCCTGGCAGCGGTGGGGCACTCATTCTTGAACATGGAGGTGAGTGGCTTTCAAATGTGGAGGCTGAGGTCTTCATGGCCAGCTCAGGGTCAGGGAGGAAGAGATGGTCACCGGCCTCCCTGTCACAGCTAGGCTGAGGACACACTGACATGCTTGGGTGTAGTCACAGCAGAGATCTGGATGGAGACTCCGTCATTAATTAGCTGTGTCTGAGTAAATGACTGCTGTGAGAAGGTCCCCCAGGGCCTAGGGTGCTATTGGGAGACTGGCTGGAGGCACCGTGTGGCCTCGAATCAAACTCTACTCTGCCGCTTACCTGCGCGGTGACCTTGGGTGGCCCAGCCCTGAGCTGGGCCGTCTTCTTCTCCTTTCTGATCCTGAAAGAGTCAGTGGCTTCGAGGTCCCTGTGTGTGGTGTCTCTAGCTCCTCCTACCCAGGCCATCCCTTCTGACTTTCCCTCCTGTGCGAGTCAGGCAGTGCCCAGGGGACACACACAGGTGGAGGTTGCCTGTGTGCTCCGGCAGGTTGGCTGCCCACGTGACCCAGGAACAGCCAGCCCTGCTTTGTCTCTTGGGCTGCGTCCCAGGCTGGGACCCTCTGCTGGGATGACACCGGTTCTCGACCTGTCAGCCCCACACTCTTCTTCTAGTATCTGCAGCCCCCAGGCCTTCTCGGCCTCTCATCTGGGAGTGGGCAGGTATTTTTCCCTGACACCAAGTAGGGCTGGCAGATGGCCACTCTCTTGGGAAAGCTGCCCAGCAGACAGGCTGACGATCAGGCCTCTGTGACACCTCCCTCTTCGGTCCTGGCTCCAGCATGGTCTGGGTGTGTCTTGTGGCTTGGCATGCCTGGTCCTAGCCCAGCATAACAGGGCCCAGGTCAGCACAGGCCTCACATGGAGTTTCGAGATGCCTAATGCCGACCTGCAGTGGTCCTTGGTGGGGTTTGTGCTCATCATTCATGCCAGCCTCAGACATACAGTGTTGTCCCTTCACACATGTCCCTTAGTGTCATGGTCTGGGAGTGACCAGCCAGGCCCAACTCTGGGCCCAGTATGGTACCAGCTCACATCAGAAAGCTGGTAGGAAGTGGGAGAGATATCTTAGAGGCTGCATTTCCTCCTAGGGGTTCACAGTGGTCTACAGACGTTAGTGAGTTCAGACAGCAAAACGTAGGCCAGAGAAAAACACAGGGCAGGACTGAGGACCCACTTCACAGGATAGGCCCAGGGCACCCAGTCTGCCCCTTGGAGAGCACTAGTTTCACTCCCTTGGCCTCTGCAGTACTTGAGCACAGGGTTGCTAAGTCCTAGCGCCAGACAGCCAGGCTGGGGGGGCAGGTGCAGCACCTGGGACCCTCAGTGGGGAGGATGCAGGCTGGACTGAGCCCTCCTGGTGCCTTGCCAGGGTCCTGAGCCCCAGGCTCTGGGTGTTTCTAAGTGGTCAGTCTCTCTACTTATCCTTCCTGAGGGGACTGCTGGGAGCTGTTTCCCCTGACAATAGTTGTGGCAGTGACTGCCAGTGACTTTGGGGATATAACTCTCAGGGTTTAGAGTGCTGCTTTTTCTCTGACTGCAGACTGGCCTCAGGGTTGCAATGGTCATGAACAAAGAAATGCAAAGAGCTGGGTGAGGGTGGAAATTAACAGTGGTAATGAATTGCTGGAAGCTGGCAGCGACCATGGCAACAGAAATGAGTTACCTCCTTCAAGCTGCATCCCAGAGCCTGTATCTTTGTAAACAGTCTGCACTTGTTTGAGAAGATGCCTGAGGCCAAAGTTCTCAGAGAGGAAAACAGCAGTGTTTGAAGAACTTGATGTTGGCTTGAAATCCTCTCACCTCTTCCTTTCTGTGCTATCTTGAGCAGCCCGAACCCAAGCCTTCCTCATCAATGAAGAGGGAGGAGTCCCAGTTTCTAGTTTGGGGAGAGTTAATGCAGCAACATATATGAGAGGAAAATGGGGTTTGGGGCCAGTTCTATGCTGGGCCTATCACTTGTCACTAGTGGGACCCTGGGGCAAGTCATCAGCTGCTCTGGGCTTTAACTTCTTCATCTGAGAAATGGATATGATAATAATAGCATGCAAATAACACATGGTCACCGCAACATTTACATGTTACCTACAGCGCACCTTGTTATGAAATGTATAGAGGGTCTAAACTTGGTCTGTAATGCTGTTAGTAACAGTAATATTTACTTACTATAGTTCTAGACCCTTTATATGTGTCACTTCATTTAATCAACCCAACAACTCTAAAAAGTAGATGCTATACTTATTCTTTTTATTTTATTTATTTATTTTTTGAGACAGGGTCTCGCTTTGTAGTTCAGGCTGGCCCTGAGCTCAGCCTCAAACTCACATCACAGCAATCCTCCTGCCTCTGCCTCCCAAGTGCTGGGATTACAGGCATGAGCCACCACGCCTGGCACTGTGGTATGTGGTATTGATTGCTGCTGGGCGTGAGTCTCCACACCCAGTATTGTATGTGGTTAACCGGGGATTGAACCCAGGTCCTTACACTTGCAAGACAGGCACTGGAACCACTGAGCTAAATCCTCGGCCCTGTTCTCATCTTACAGATTGAGAGGCAAACTAAAGTTTAGAGTTTGGTGATAGAGGGAAATGGAACTAACCAACATGAGATGTTATGGCTTGATTCTAGATTCCCCCAAAGCCTCATGTGCTAAGAGATGCAGCTTTGAGGAGTGACTGAGTCACGGATGTAAGATACTAGATTAGTCCTCTGACAAGTGTAACGTAATTCTGGGTGTGGATGGTGGGCTGACTGAAGAGGGAAGATCCACTCTGGTTTGCAGCCTGGATGAAATAAAAGGGAAAGAAGAAAGAAGACTTCCGGGATGCTGCCTGCCACTCTGTGGACTGTTTCTCCTCGGCCACGCCCTCCTTCCTTGCCACCCTGCCTTGGAGCCAGCTGACTGTGGACTTAAACCTCCACAAAGTATGAGCCAAAGTAAACCTGTCCTCCTTTAACTTGTGAGTATCAGTATTTTGTCCCAGCGACGTGAAAATAACCAAGATTTAGGGTCAGGCCGGGTTCAGCCCAGTCACTTGGCTCACTGGCTTCTTGGCACTTTTGGACTTGGGTGGTAGCTGGTAAGGGGTCCTGCCCTGTCTGGGCAAAGCTATGACTTTTCATCTTTACAAATCAGGAGATTGGGAGTTGCCACTGGCCTCTAACACCCCACAACCTACAGCACGGTTGTAGGTTGACCGTGGCTGAGTGACTTAGCTTGCCAAGGCTGAGTGACTTAGCCTAGTGACAGTGAACTTCAGAGATGAATGCCCAAACTGCTGTCCAAAACCCACCTATTTACCTAAAGTACCAATACTGCAATTAAACCTGAATACTGAAGTTTTAGGTTAGAAAAAACAATGCATACATTAACATCTTTTATCTTAAAAGAAAAGCAAATAATACGTGTGCCCTCAGTTTATCATCGTTGTCTTAGCCTACAAGGTTGATAGTTCCCAAGTTGGCTGGCAGAGGAAAACCCACCAGGAAGGGCCAGGAAGGTGATGAGGTGAGGGCTGAAGGCATTGTGAGTGACAATAGGTGGCAGAGAGCTCTACAGATAGCAATACTGAATCTGCATGGAGCTCAGGGAGAGGGTAGGTAGAGGTAGCGGGTTGAACAGCATCTTCCCAAAATCTATGTCCACTCAGAACCTCAGGATGAGACCTGACTGGAAATAGAGATCTTGAGATGAGGCCATCCCTGATTTAGGGTGGATGCTAGATCTAATGATTGCTGTCTCTGTAAGAAGAAGGAATAGCTGGATAATGAGTGTGAAGATGGAGGCTGAGCCTGGAGTAATGCTGCTTTGAGCCAAAGGACACCCACCTGGAGCCACCAAGCCCTGGGAGAAAGAAGGAAGGAAGGAAGGTAGGAAGGAAGGAAGGAAAGAAGGAAGGAAGGAAAGAAGGAAGGAAGGTGGGCAGGAAGGCAGGCAGGCAGGCAAGCAGGCAGGAGGGAAGGGTTTCTCTCCGGAGGCATTTGGCCCTGCTGACAGCTTGATTCTAGACTTCTGCCCTCCAGAGCAATGGGGGAACAAATAAACCTTCCTGTAAGCCCTTGATCTGTGCAGCTTGGCTTGGCATTCCCCAGAAAGCCATGCTGAGTCATGTCTAAATGTGCAGGGAGTCTATCTTGATGCACACACTTGACCCCAGGCTCGAGGTTTACTGTTCAGGTGGCAGAGGAAGATGGCAGACAGAGGCCTCCCTTCCCTGGCAAACTAGTGACTCACCCCAGAAGGAGGAGGTTTTGATGTGCCATGAACTCCAGGGTCCAAAGCGGCTCTGTGGCTGCAGGACCAGGTTCACTGCAGAGTGAACTTTGCTGTAGCTTCCGATTGTGAGTAACGTTAAGATTGCTCATGACCACTGACCTTCACTGAGTACCTGTGTGCACTGCACTGGAAGGGTCTCAGTAAGGTTCTACGCATCCCACTATCACTCCATTTGATAATGAAGACCCTGATGCTCAGAGAGATTCTCTGAGGCCTTATGACTATAAGGGGCAAACCCCAGACAAACTGCAGAGGACCTGGCAGCCAGGACTGGCATTTAGCCAGCGAATGCACTTTTCCTCAGAGAAGAAGCTACTGGCTGACGTCCTGCTGAGGGTCACGGCCTCAGCTGTGCTCAAGTTATGGGGAAGTGTTGGGGCAGAGGGCAGCACAGCTTTGTGTCAAAGGTCTGGGGGAGCTGTAAGGTCTCCCTGAATTGTAGGTGGATGCAGAAGTGGCCCCATGTGCTGGTATCACTGATGCCCCTGATGCTCGTCTGTCCTGCTTCTGCCACTCTTGACATACAGCCTGGGACAGGAGCGGGATGTGGCCTCAGAGTCATCTGCAGCCTTGAAGTATCGGCTTGTTAGAATGTGGACTCTCCAGCCACCCCACAGACCGACGCAGAGCCTGTGCTCAGAGCACTGGCGAACCATGTGACTCTTGGAGAAGGAAAAGCAAGAAGCAAAAGACACAAATCTCCCTTGGCCCAAAGCTTGTGGCAGGTTCCGGGCTCTCTTGATTCACATGTGCAGAGATGGGGCAGCTGGGATTCTGCGTGGGCCGCTGCTCAAGTCTGGGCCCCCATCACGTAGCCCCATTCCCTCTGACCCTCTGTAGTGTGACTGATGCAGCTTGGCCCCACCCAGGACTCCCAAGCTGGAGTGTCCTCCAGCTAAGCAGCACAGTATGGCCTCTGGCTCTCATCCAGAAGTTCATTATTATAATGTCTTGCTCCTTCTCAGGGAAAGGACTAGAGGCTTCTGGGAGGACAGCCCTGGACGCTGAGCTTGCTCGAGGCTGGGCGCACTGGAGTTCCTGGCTCTCACAGCTTCCACGGTATGCCTGCCCTTTGCCCGCCCCGATCTCTGGATCAAGAGATGCTCTTTAGCCTGAAGGGGGGGTCAGTGCTGGTGAGACCTGCGCTTCTGCTCCCAGCCTCATGGGGATTCTGAGGTCCCATCGCCACCCTCTCCTCACCCACTGTGAGACCACAGCAGTCTCTAGCTGCGTCTTCTGGGGTATAGTGCAGGAACTCAGCTGGGCCATTTCCACAGATCAGTTCCACGGAGCAGGTCCTGGAAGCCCGGCAGTGGGTGGGAAGGGCAGTGTGCAAGCCGCGCATCAGGGATGGCTCCTGTCGCGTCCCCAAGGCAGTGTCTGGTGACAACCGACAGGACGTGTAGCCAGCACTGGGCTGGCCATCCTGGTGGGAGGATGACGCACACAGCAGGCTCTGCTCACCTCCTCCCAGTGAGTCATCAGGTCCCTGAGGGCTCTGGTCACCTCCGCTGCACAGCAGTGGCACTCGTAGCTGTCTGGTCGCCTCTAGTCCTGCGAGGCCTAAATTCAGAGAGCCCATGGAGTGCACATGTCCGGGAAGCACCCACTAGTCACAGGTGGCACATCCTCCTTCCGTTGTGGAGCCCTGGCTCACGGCTCAGAAGCGCAAGCAGGACACTCGCAGCTCCCTGGGGAGGGGGCCTGGGTCAGGCACACCTCTGTGATTCTGTTGTGGCGCAGTGGGTACCACATTTGCTCCTGTGTCTCCTTCCCACTTGGACAGCCGCTCAGAACCTAGTACAATGTCCTTAGTTACAGAGGCAAGATAAGACCTTGGGTTCAAATCTCAGGAAGGCATAGGAGAACAACAAGGGTGGTGGGAGGCTGTGGTTTAACCTCCTTGGCTGGAACATAGACCTTTCCTCATCTAACCTATGTCTCCTTGGCCTCATGCTCCTTTGGCTGCACAGGGCTCATCACAGGTTTGCATTTCTGAAGGCATTTCTGCCCCTGCCTTTCTCTGACCTGCACCCATAGAGGTGGCCCAGGGACAGGCCCTAGCAAAGTCTCTAAACACTGAATTTTTATAATTTTCAGAAGTAAGATGTTTTGATGGGAATTTGCAAAGCCCCACAGCGTTGTCTGTTTTCCATGTTTGCTGTTAGGCTGTGGAAGAGCCTAGGACAGGACATATACTTGGTGATGTGGCTGGCGGCCCCGCCCTCCAGGGTCAGGACATCGGTGGGCTGGGGCAGGATGGGGAAGACCCTGTCTGGACCCTAGACACTGGGATAGCTTCCAGTAGCTTAACTCTCCGTGACCTCACAGTGACCTTTGGACACAAACTGACACTCTAGATCTCCCTCTGCCAGAACCCAGAATGCTTAGCGAGAGCCCTGCACTGTGGACTGGGACATTTGAAGCAGTGGTGTGATTCTGAGACTTGAAAATTCAAACACAGACTGGGGATTTAGCTCAGTGGTGCCCTGGCTGCTTTACAAGCACAAGGTTCTGAGTTTGATCTCTGGTACTGGGAAAAAAAAGTTGAAACAGATACAAGATACAAAAAGTTTAACAAACAAGTACAGCATTTTAACTGCAGGTAGGAAAGACCTTTTGGAATGTTTGCATAAAACAAGTGAGGTAGACACAGACCTCTGTCTGACTTGACTGTATGTTTGAAAGGATTCTTCTTTCTGATATTTTTCAATTTACCGAAGAACTAAGAGAATATTTAAATTAAAAATGAATGGAACATGTAACAGAAGTAATTAATATAAGCAGGGAAATTAACTGAAATTTGTCTGGTATTGAAGTATGCATATATGTGATTCACTCAAAGAAGGAAAGAAATTTTGACTATTGGTAATAAGTTGGTTTTCAGATGGTTTGGTTGTGCAGTTAATGAAGAGAAAATAGTCATCCAAAGGCGTTTGAAAAGGACTGAAATCTCTTGTCGGTCTGGAGTAAACACTGATGTTGACACGTTAGCAGAAACCACAGGATGTGCTGTTATCATAAGTACACTGGTAGCAAAGGATGAGAGTGCTGTCAATTTAAGAGAATTTAAGATAAATCTTAAAACAAAACTCAAGTGCTTGGAAATCTTATAGTTCACATATAAAAGATTCTCCAAAGAGGTTTTCCCACTTGATAAAATTCACTTCACTTTGCAAATAACAAGTTGTGAAATTAACAGTGAACATTTTTCCTGGTCTGACATGCTGAGGAAAGGACTATTTTATGTTCTACCAGGGAAAAGATGACGTTACAAGCTTATTGCCATATACAGGGGCTATCTAAGATTAAACAGACAAAATACAGGAAAAAAGATTATATAAGCAAATCATACATATTATAATGAAAACATAGGATTCTTTTTCTGATTTTATAAAGTTGTTAATATTTTCTAGCTTTATATAAACTAATTTGTTTGCTTGCATGGTGAACACACCTGAATCCCAGCACTGGGGAGGCTGAAGAGGGAAGACTGCCGTGAGTTTGAGGCCAGCTTGGGCTACATAGCAGTTCAAGGCCAGTTTGGACTATGTAGTTCAATCTTGTCTCAAAAACAAATAAACACACTAACTTGCCCTAATTTTTCTCATTCTAAGTCAATATGAAGTTTTATACTCAATTTTTATATCCTTTTTCCCAAAGAGGGTCCTGACCTCCTCTTGCCACACACACACACATGCACGCACGCATGCACGCACGCACACACACACACACACAGGCAGGCAGACACATAGAGACAGATATATACACACATAGAGTACATAGACACACATGGACAGACACAGACACACACACACACATACATGCACACACATGCAAGCAGGCAGACACACAGAGACAGATATATACACACACAGAGTACACAGACACACACACACATATGCATTAGCCATAGCATAAACACACAGCACAGTAGGAGTACCCAGACACGCATGCAGACATACACACAAATAGACACATATGTACATGTACAGACATACACAGACATGCAAAGAGACACAGACACATACAGATACACACACACACGAGAGTCTATGTTAGCTCCAGGCCCCAAGAACATTGATTTGTCCTCCTGACTGGGCCATGGTCTCCTTGAGCCACCTTCCTGACTCCGACGCTGGGGCAGTGGTCTGGGCTCCCATGTTACCCCAGGCAGTGCTGCCATACCCATGCTGCCGTGTCTTGGTCCCCAGGGGCAGGAAGAGCATGGCAGCTCTCTCTACCTGTGCCCAGCACAGGCCTGGCCTAGAACAGACTTGAGAGTGGGCGGTCCAGGGTGAGGCACTCCGCCAGTGGTGTCGCTTCTGCCCGGTGCAGTGGCTCTGGGTCTTTCCAGGAGCCTTTATACATGGTTTATTTCTCTCTTTGAACTCTAAAAGACTTGCTATTCGTTCATCTGGGATGCAAAGGCCTGATTTTAGATTAGACTGTTGGGAATTTTAGTTTGAACGTTTAGCTCTGGACTGAGGTAGGGTGAGTAGGGGCTCAGGGAGGATGGACTTCTCTGCATGGCCTCAGAGAAGGTGGATGGCTGGGGAGTCAGCAGTGGGGGGAGGAAGCAAGGGCAGGAAGGTATAGGGATGGAGATATGTCGGGGCAGGGCGACCTCACCCTGGGGAGGCTTGGGCTCTGGAGGGACCCACACTGTTTCCACACAGAGCCCTCTGTTGAACAAATCTTGTGCATCCCAGAAAACCAAGGGGGTAAATGAGGCTGGGGGGCACATGGGAGAGGCTCTCAGAGGCCCAGCCTGGGCAAGCCTCTGCTCCCAGGAACTCCCACCTGTCCCAGGAGCCATGTCCATCTTTAAACATTTTCCTGCCAGAGAACAGAGAAAGAACCTAGTCACTCTGGTGACTAGGATAACTCTGGAGACTGGGTGCTCTTTTGGACTTAATTTCCCCAGCAGTAATCAGTGAAGGAAAGGGGGCCTCCTTTACTGGCATTTTCGAAGGTGTGTTTAGCTGCTCCAGGCTAACGCGGGGTGTGGATGCCCCCTAGTGGTGGGCATGGGCTCCCCAGGGATGTCCTGTGGCCTCTGGCCGAGAGGGGCTTGCTTTCTGTCATGTGGCTCTCAGACCTGCACTGTTACTTCTTGTATCCTCTCACCAGAGGAGAGTTGGAGGTCCGAGGAAGTACCAAGGGTG
This sequence comes from Petromus typicus, assembly GCA_004026965.1. NCBI lineage: Eukaryota > Metazoa > Chordata > Mammalia > Rodentia > Petromuridae > Petromus > Petromus typicus. The sequence goes on along the minus strand of PVIR01029436.1, from coordinate 4,622 downwards.
CGGTGGATGATGTCCCCACTGTGCTGCCAGCCCCTGCATGGTTTTGGCCACATCTTTGCCTCTCTCTGGGTCTGGCCTCTTGGGTGAGTCTCGGGGGGTCTAGGCTGGGATCTGTTGTGGCTGAGGTTGGGGAAATCCATGAACTCTAATAAAATGTATGCACGAGCAGTTTGAAGGGGACTGTATAGAGCATTAGTGTCTTCTGTAAACTCGTCTGCTGCTCCGCCTGGTCCAGACACTCACGAGTACTTTACAACACAGAGGTCCAGGCCTTCCTGGGCAGGCCTCACACTGCAGTGCTCACAGGACTCGCCCTGGGCTCCCAAGAGGGGCCGGTAATCTGGAAGGGCTGCTGGTACCCAGTGTCTGGGGCAGAGAAGGACAGGGTTTGGTATAGAGCCATACAGAACTTGGTACAGAACTTGGCAAATCTTCACTTGCTACAGGTGCCTTATGGTCCTGGGGAACTTTAAAGAGAAGGAGCAAGACCTGACCATGTCCAGGTCCTGTATGTAGCTCACATGTTAGGCCATGGTGATGGCACCAGGCTTGACTCAGCTCCCTCCCCCAGAGCCTCTATGGCTGCCGAGTGAGGCGGCCCATTCTGACCGCTCTGTAAAGGATCAGGCAGGGAGCAAAGGAGGAAGAGGAAGGCATTCGTGCCCTCGAGGGCTGCTGTGTGTCAGGCCCTGTGCAGGGCGTCTCTCCACGATCAGGTCATCTGTTCCTCATCAACACTGGGGAAGCAGGCTCTCTTTTGCAGACTTGGAGATTCCAAGTATTAGGTGACTTGCTCTGAATCCCAAAGCTCACAGAAGGCTGGGCTGGATGTCAGGGCACATTCTGCATGCTGGACGTGCAGGACTTTTAGGATTGACAGAAACAGGACTCCCCATAGGTGAATCTCCAAAGCTTCTGCCTCATGGACACTTGGGCTGGTGGTGCACAGCCAGTGAGGCTGAGGAAGTGGCCAACTAGAGGGTTAGGTGCAGGCCTGTCCAGGGATGCCCTTGCCAACTCAGGAGCATCCAGCTGCCCCCTTCCCCACTCTGAGGGTTTATCCTGTGCTGCTTACTGAGGGTCTCACCCTACAACCCCCAACCATACCTGCTCCACTGCCTGTCTGCATTTGGGCTTCCATCCACGCACAAGCCCATACCTCTGTTCTGCTCCTTTGCAGATGGCATTGGAGATCCATCCTGTGCAGGACAGAAGTTGGTCTGAACCAGGCCTTTGTTCTCTCTGTCCTCACCTGTGCACAGGGATGCTGAGAGAGGCTGGCTGCCACCACTCTCCTGTCTCAGTCTCCTGACTGGCACTCTGTACCTGGATGTCTTGGATCTTGAGAGGCCATGGGACTTCTGCATGTCATATTTTCCTTTGCAGCTGGGGCTTGAGGAACCAAGGTCACACAATGTCCTGTGTGTTCTGTGTAGAGCAAGGTTTCCTAATCTCTTCTACTTCTTCAACAAACACTGACTGCGTCCCAGGCCTGCTGGGCCCTACCCACCCACTACTACCGCCGAACTATCCTCTGTCAATAGTGAGCTCTTTGGGGCGACAACAGGCCCATCTTGGAACCATCACATTGAGCCTTATTAAGTTCACGTGTTCACAGATCCAACGCGTGTCCACTGAGCTGGTCTCTGGGCCACCGATGTCCTCTTCTCAGGCATGTCTTATGCTGTTGATTTTTATCCCTGATGTGGCCTGGACACAGTCATTGTCCTGGAATTTGTCCAATAAATGTGAACAGCTTGGATTACATTTGACCATATTCTCTGAGAAAGGGCTTCTGGGTAATGCTCTTATTTACAGGTGGTGCTTTACCTTCATCCCCATTCAGGTTAGCACATTTGGACCAGGCATCTTTCTGTGCCTGCAGAGTTGCTGTCGCCTCCCTCCAGTCCCTCCACACTGCTTCTGCCCTTGGGGTTGCCACAGGACTGCTCCTCACTCCTAGGGCTTCCTGTTGCGTTTGGCCAAGGTTGGTGGGAGCTTTGGCTTTCTCTCCCACCACAGTCTCACCTTCAACCCAGCGCCACTGTGGGGCCCTTGAAGTGGCCTCTTTGATCCAATTCTCTGTCCTCAGGAATATAAGTAGCTCTGGGATCACAATCTTGGATTGCAGCGCTGCCCTCAGAGTCTTTTCAGGTTTGGTTTCACCTTTGTACGTCTATCTCTTTACGATTAACATAACTCAAATTCTCCTGTGTTAAGTGTGTCATCTGTTCCTGATGGCTACAATGTTGGGGACACCTAGTGGCCTAGCCATAGGTAATGACATTGGCTAGTGTTGGAGGTGCTGCTCATTTCTCTCCAGTACTCTGCACACATGGTCCTTCTTAAAGTGCCCCTCATGTTAGTGAGGCAGACTCATCTGAGTGAATGGACAGTCAGAGCCCAAGTGATTTCCCAGAGGTGACTGTGAGTCACCTAGAGGCCAGTGAGTGTGGGGGGGTGGGGGTGGCCTCAGCTCACAGCCACAAAGTCACTCACAGTGCCAGGCCTGGACCTGCTTCCCTCAGTCTCCTCCAGGTCACAGAGCAGTCTGATTAGCAGCTAACACCTCCTTCCTGGTGTCAGATGTCCTCAGTCAACAGTTATGTTAGGGCCAGGGATTTAGCTCAGTGGTTCCGGTGCCTATCTTGCAAGTGCAAGGACCCGGGTTTGATTCCCTGGTTAACCATATACAATATTGGTTGTGGAGACTCACGTCGAGCAGCAATCAGTACCACATACCACAGTGCCGGGTGTGGTGGCTCACGCCTGTAATCCCAGCACTTGGGAGGCAGAGGCAGGAGGATTGCTGTGATGTGAGTTGGAGGCTGAGCTCAGGGCCAGCCTGAACTGCAAAGCGAGACCCTGTCTCAAACAAAACAAAACAAAATAAAAAAACAGTTATGTTAGAGTTGGTTCTCAGGCAACTTGAATGTGTAATTTATACCTTTCTCCATTGTGTTCGTATGGTTGTCATTTTATTAAGTAATTTAAATCTGGGTGAAATGCATCACCAGTAAATTCCAAACTAATCTTTTGAGCTTATTTAGTAAAGGGAGGGAATTGGGTCTATAATCATCTGTCTTCAGAAAAATCTTTCTTTTTAAAAAATTGTATTCTAGCTTCTAATTTAATTCTTTCATAAGTGTCCCCAATAAATAGCCTTTCCTTTAGCTGTCACAATCTTCAATTTTGATCTCTGCTCGCTCGTATCACATTACCAGGGGTGAACTGCTCAGAGGTCAGAGGCAGATAGAGAGAGAAGCTGGAGGGAGTTTTTCAGTTTTATGATACTGAAGTCCCCGGGTGCACATGTACCATACAGGACTACAGAGAGCTGTGTGATGTCTGTCATGGGCAGACTGGCTGGCTCTGAATGTGGTGGCCCCAAGAGTCACGTTCCCAGTAGCAGTTAAGGCAAACGGTTTGGGACTCAAAGATCTCCAGGTGTTCTGAAACGAGTCAGGATTTATATGGGAACAGCTAGTGGGCATCTTGTAGATGTTAAAAATCAATTTTCAGTTAAATGAGTGGTTCACACAGCCTGGCTCCCGTGCCCCAGGAGCCTAGTGAGACAAAGCTTGCTTCTGAGCTGTTCAGGGTTTGGCCTCTCTGTTACCCCCTGGAAGGCCAGGAAGAAGAGCAATCATCCTTTGGAATAAAGAATCCCAACAGATCCAGGAGCATTGTGTCACAGCTTTGTGGTGGCCTCCTTCCCTGACTGAGAAGGTCCCTGTAGACCAGGAGAACAGGTGGCACCCTGTTCCTAGCCACTTTTCATGGTCACATTGACCAGACTCATGAGTGTTCTTCCCCAACACAGAAGAGAAGGTTCCTTTCTTGTTGACTCACAGGGAAGGTGCCTCTTCCTTCCAGAAGTGCTAGAAGTCACCGTTAAAATCCCAGGAAGGGTCAGCTACATGGTTTGAGTGAATAATGTGTCTACGAGGCTGGTCTCTGCTGCTGATCTGTGTTGGCTGCTGGTCTCTGGAGCTCCTCAGTGCTATCAGCTCTTAGTGTTTATTGCTCTATTCTTTTTGAACTTACTGTTCTGTCAATACTACTCAGGATAAGAGTCTCAAGTAGATTTACAGGACTTTGGAGGCCCTCACTCTCAGAGAAGTAAGTCATGATTAGATTTACAGGGTTACCAGAATGAGGCTTTGGCAAGGTCACTATGCAGGAGGGACTAACTAGCAGTAAGCATAGACTCCTACACTAACCAGAGAAGTGGTGGGTGAGCTCAGTTTATATAGAAGATGTAGGACTATAATTGGTCCAAGAACAGGCCTGTGATTGGTGCGGGGCTCCTGGACAGCTGTCATGGCAACTGTTCAGTGAGGGACAGAGCTGAAACCAGGGAACTGTCTGGAAGCTTAGCCCTGTAAGGGTTGTGGATAACACCAGTGGGACCAGATCCTGCCCTCCTTGGTCTTAGCCACTTCCTGATGCTCCCTTCCTCCTTAAAAAAGGCAACAGTAGCATCTGAAGTGGGGTGTGCAGGGGAGGGAGGTCATGCGGAAAATTGAGCTAGTCCCATGTTGGAGTGAGTGGAAGAGAGTGGTGGCTAGATGGATGGCAGGGAGGACACTGAAGCAAGTTGTGCCAGGCTATCGGGGTGG
>PVIR01029435.1:0-21062 GCA_004026965.1 Petromus typicus | reverse complement strand
TTTTTTTTTTTTTTAGGTTTTTTGAGACAGGGTCTCGCTTTGTGGTTCAGGCTGGCCCTGAGCTCAGCCTCAAACTCACATCACAATCCTCCTGCCTCTGCCTCCCGAGTGCTGGGATTACAGGCGTGAGCCACCACACCCGGCACTGTGGTATGTGGTACTGGTTGCTGCTGGGGTGAATCTCCACACCCAGTATTGTCATGTGGTTACCGGGGAATCGAACCCGGGCCCTTGCGCTTGCAAGACAGGCGCCGGAACCACTGAGCTAACTCCCCGGCCCCCGAGACCCTGTCTCAAAAAGTAAATAAATAAATAAATAGAGAAAGAGACCTTGGCATCTTCTAGGCACGCATACTCTTGTCAAAGGATGGAAGAAAAACACTGTTTCGCGCTGTTAAAGGTGTGCTTCTCAACAGGCTCACTCACAGCACCTCTAAGGTGCTGTTCTGCACGGAGATCGTGAGGGGCCAGGGGAGGGGCTTCCTGAGGGCGCGCAGGGATGCGGCAGAGTCCACCTCCCAGGCGCTCCTGGTAGACTGCAGAGGGTTCAAGCCCTGAGCCGAGACAGACATTATTTTTTCTCACCTTTTACATCAAGGACATTAAGAAACTCGCTCAAGGTCACACAATCTGTCCTTCACCACTGCACGGTCATTCGTACCTTTCCCAAGGCACCACGCGCCTGACACTCACCACCAGCGGCTTGCAGACGCCCAGGCGCACGGTGCCAGGGGGCACAGCCTTCAGCACATCCACGGCGTCGGCCAGGGTGGCGTTGTCCAGGGTGTATTCATTGACAGAGACCAGACGGTCGCCGGGCAACAGTGCGCCACTTCTCTCTGCAACGCTGTTGAGCACCAGGGAGCGGATCACGATCACAGACCTGGCGGGGTCCAAGGGGTCCTGGGAAGCAAGTAGAAGAGGCAGGTTGGCCCCAGAGCCCACGTGCAGCTGAGATGACGCTTGCACGCTGACCCAGTGCGTCCTTCAGTGGGGCTGAAGTGAGTCGAAACTGCCCAGCACGGCCAGCTGCCTGCTTAATCTGCGGCGCCCGACATCTGGTGGGGCCAGACGAGACCTGGGGCAGCACGGTGGCACCTCTGAAGTGCCTGGCCTCACACTGTGGGCTGCCACAGGCCACAGTCCCCTGGGCCACCGTGGCTCTCAGGCAGTAGTGCCGAACAACCGCATGCGTGCTGCGGCAGGCACACAGAGTCCGGTGCCACCCCAGCAGCCGAGCACGGGATTTTCAGGCTGAACTGCAGTGTTGCCACCCGTGATGCAGAGCTGGGTCTGGGGGTGCAGTCTGGGCACTTGTCTCTGAAAGAGCTGCCATGCTGCTCCAGAGCAGACGGCGGGGCAAGTGGCAAGGAAGACGCGCAAGGCTCAGAAAGACGGGAGGCTGGAGAGCCCGCCGGGACGCTGGAGAAGCACTCGGGCCTGGAGATGTAGTGCAGGGGCAGAGAGCTCCTCCGCCGCCTCCGGCCTCCGCACACACGCAGACACACACACACAGGGACACACGCACACAGATGTACACAGATACACACACAGAGACACACACTGAGACACGCAGACACGCACACACACACAGACACATGTGCACAGACATACACAGACACAGAGACACACACACAGACATACACACGGACCATACAGACACACACATGTGCACACACAGACACACACACAGACATACACAGACACACACACAGAGACACACAGACATGCACACACACACAGAGACACGCACACACAGACAAACACAGACACAGACAGAGACACACACACAGACATGCACACAGACCATACAGACACACACACGCACACACACACACACATACATACACAGACACACACACACAGACACATGTGCACACAGATACACACAGACACACAGAGACACACACATAGACGCACACACACACAGACACACACACACAGACACATGTACACACAGACACACAAAGAGACACACACACAGATGCACACACACACAGACATACACAGACACACACACAGACACACGTGCACAGATACACAGACACACAAAAGAGACACACACACAGACACACAGAGACGCACACACAGACATACAGACACACATGCACACAGATACACAGACACACAAAGAGACACACACACAGACACACACAGACGCACACACACACTGTTCTGAAATAACATCCCAAACGACGACACAGTGTAGGTCTCTCCAGCGCACAACTATTCCAATAAACGGAAAACGAATTTGTCAACAAAGCCACTGTGCAGATCTCATTCGTACCCTGGGAGGACCTCGTAGCTTCCTTCCTTTTTTCTGAAGTACCCGGGACTGAACTCGTGACCTGCACTTGGGAGGCAGACAGGCAGCAGTACGGCTGAGCTGCATCCCTGGCCCCCTTGTAACTTTTTCATTAAAGGATGAAGACGGCCCTGGATCTGTACCTGGTCGGTGACAGCGCACTCAGCTCAGTGCTGGCCGCGTGCTGCAGGCCCGGTCCGCCCCCAGTGCTCAGCCCTCCCATGAAGGACAGGACAACTCAAAACACATCTTACCCACACGTTTCCCACATTTTACTTCCCAGGCCCAATGCCCACCACTGACCTAACCACACAAAGCGAATGGCCGGGAGCAACAGCCCGCTGGCCCCGCGGCCCTCACCTCTGCACCGTGACAATGACACGGACGGGAATCAGGGCCTGCAGGCCCGAGTACGCAGACGACGGCCAGCTGTGGACGAGTGGCCGCTTCCCAGACTTGTGTGTGTGTGTCTGTGTGTGATGTCGCACACAGGACTCACTGCTGAGCCTTCCGCTGCACCCACGCCCACGCCTCAGACCCGCCTGCAAACCTGACCGCCCCTTTCTCCCTTGCCATTCTACTCCATGTCAAAACACCACTGGTGATTTTCATGCAGGTGTGAATATTTACCTGCACGTTTATCGAGAGAGAGGAGAAACAGCGAAGGAGACCCCTGGCGGAGGCACAGGGCATCTGGGGGCCGCCACACCTCGGCTCCTGAGCACAGGAGGCCTCTGGGAAATGCCGGGGGACCACAGAAGAGCCGTCCATGGCAGCAGCAGCCACGGAGCAACAACACGCCTGTCCTGCAGACACTTGGATACGCCCTGTGTCATCCCGAGCCTCCCTCGGGACTCAGGGCCTGAGAGGCTCTTTCATGGGGAGGGAAGCAGCAGCCGAGTTCGTCCCCAGAAAGCGAGGGGGCGGCAGGCGCAGCTGGTTATATGGACTCGATCCTCTGATGCAACCTCAGCGGAGCCCAGAGGAAGCCAATGGGGATGCGAAGCCTTGGAAAGCACCACTAAACCCCGGCAGGTGAGTGATCCGTAGACAGGAATTCTGTAACGAGGAGGATGCACCAGGAAACAATGCAAATCAAACTACTCTGGACAGACGGCAGCTTTCAGAGCCGAGTATGGGGGGGCACGCCTCTCACCCCAGCACTACGGAGGTGGAAGCAGGAGGGTCACCATGACTTTCACAGCAGCCTGAACTACACAGTGACATCCTGTCTCAAAAAATAATAAGCAAGCAAACGAATGAATACAATTTTTCAAAAATAAAATCTCTAATTTTCCCCTCTAGTAAGGGAAGAGTTGCAAAGAACACCGCTCACACTGCACTTGGCTTGAGACTACCTAGATGAAGTTGCCAAGAGAGGGCACTAGAGACCGATCACAGAACGGAGGCGGCCAGCCGCCTCGTCCCGGGCACTTCCCTCCTGAGCAAATCCGCACTGTTACAGAGGCCCTCCTGGGTCCAGTGTGGGACCGCCCGACTGATCACGCCCAAAGCTGGCTGTGGGCAGTGTGGACGCTGCGCAGCCTCGGTCCTTCAGAGGGCTACTCGCAGTGGCACAAAAACTAACACACCGAGCAGAGGCCTTGGAAATCCTTCCTCGGCCGCTTCCTCCCCTCCTGCTGACCACCCGAGTGGCTGCTGTGACCACCCACACATTCACCGCCCCCTGGGCCAGCGAACGAGAACCCAAGGACAGCCTTCCACACAGAGCTCACCGTCTGGCTGACACGAGGGTGGCTCCAGGTGGGCAGTGAGGCCTTGGACTCGAGAGTGACCACAGGCACCACCCCAAACTGGATTTTAAAGTGGTTAAGCACAGGCATTGTAGTCTGTGCTTAAAACCATAGTTTTTAAGTGTGGCAAATAAATTTATGAATAAGAAGTATCTCGGGCCAGGGATTTAGCTCAGTGGTTCCGGCGCCTGTCTTGCAAGTGCAAGGACCTGGGTTCAATCCCCGGTAGCCACATACCACACTGGGCGTGGAGACTCACCCCAGCAGCAACCAGTACCACATACCACAGTGCCGGGCGTGGTGGCTCACGCCTGTCATCCCAGCACTCGGGAGGCAGAGGCAGGAGGACTGCTGTGATGTGAGTTGAAGGCTGAGCTCAGGGCCAGCCTGCACCACAAAGCGAGACCCTGTCTCAAAAAAAAAAAAAAAAAAAAAAAAGAAGTATCTCAACACATTTCAGGAGCAGATTTGCATTACCTGAAAGTCATGATGCTGTAGAGTAGGAACAGATATCACACTTCTTCTGTTCTTGGTAACACGGTGGCCTGAACACAGGGCCTTTGCACTGAGCTATCCCAGACCTTTTTTGAGACGGAGTCTTGCTACAGTGTGATGTTACTACCACCCCAGCTGTGGGGAGGCTGAGGCAGGACTGTCATGACCTAAGGCCAGCCTGGGCGACACAGTGAGACTGTCTCATAAACAACAAAAAGTTTGGGAGCCATGTTCAGAACGCCATTCTGCGCAATGTAAGAAAAAGGCCATCTTCAAGATGTGTGAGATGTAAGCCCCTCTTAAAAGTTAGAAAAAAATGTGCTTGGCTTGAGGCCCTGGATTCGTTCTCTGGCACAGTTAAAAAAAAAAAAAAGAAAAGAAAAGAAAGAAAGAAAGAACAGAAAAAACCCCTAACTGCACACGAAGCTTCTCTGACCAGTTCTAGGCTCACAGTACCATCCCTCAAAACTCAGCAGCACTGCCACAGATGATATATGTGCTACTCTGGATTTTAACCTCTCGATTTTTTTTTTTTTTTTTTTAAGGTTTTTTGAGACAGAGTCTCTCTTTTGTGGTTCAGGCTGGCCCTGAGCTCAGCCTCAAACTCACTTCACAGCAATCCTCCTGCCTCTGCCTCCCAAGTGCTGGGATTACAGGCGTGAGCCACCACGCCCAGCACTGTGGTATGTGCTACTGGTTGCTGCTGGGGTGAGTCTTCACGCCCAGTATTGTTATGTGGTTACCGGGGATCGAACCCGGGTCCTTGCGCTTGCAAGACAAGCGCTGGAACCACTGAGCTATATCCCCGGCCTAACCTCTCGATTTTGTTAAGAAAATTAATAAATTATTTTTTTTCTTTATTTTTGTACCAGGGATCGAACTCACGGCTTTGCACTTGTGAGGCAGGCATTGGCACCATCGAGTTAAATCCCTGGCCCAACAACTTCATTTTACAGAGAGAAATACTTCCGATCCTTCTTTTGTATGTGTCGTGCCTTGCCTCTGGACTCAGAAGTCTCGAAGGCACTCCCAGCAGCGTGTGCACACAGTGCTAGTGTGCTTTCTGCTTTTATCTCCCTTGATATCGGGCACACTTGATGCCTTTCAAAAATATCTGGTTTGGCAAAAATCGAGTCAGTCAGGAGGGGAAAGAAATGAAGAGTAGGACGTGGGAGGGAGGAGAATTATTGCTTAATAAATTTTACCTTCTAAATCACTGAAATTCCAAAGTACCAAGGTGGTAATATCTTGGCTAATGTCAAACATTTCCTGTGAATTATAATCACAAGGGGTTACTCAAAGTTCAACATAAATATCTACTTGCCATGTTTAATTTATAGGGTCAACTGAAGGTAAAATCCATATAGTTCAAATTTTTTAAGTTTTTGGTAGAAATTAAAACACAGACTCAGACTACCTCATAACTGCTTCATTACTGAACACTAGCCCACAACAAATTACTTACACTAATTTGGGATTCTTAAATTTGCAATTATTCTCTTCTGCAGCAATAAACACTAACTCCTGTACAATGCATATGAGCACGCTGTATTAATTACTGTTTAATACTTACTAAACTTTTTTTTTAGGTTTTTTTTTTGAGATAGGGTCTCGCTTTGTAGTTCAGGCTGGCCCTGAGCTCAGCCTCCAACTCACATCACAGCAATCCTCCTGCCTCTGCCTCCCGAGTGCTGGGATGACAGGCGTGAGCCACCACGCCCGGCACTGTGGTCTGTGGTACTGGTTGCTGCTGGGCAGGAGTCTCCACGCCCGGTATTGTATGTGGTTACCGGGATCGAACCCGGGCCCTGTGCTTGCAAGACAGGCGCCGGAACCACTGAGCTAGATCCCTGGCCCAATACTTACTAAACTTTTCTGAAAGCACTGAAATAATACTGTCAAGCAGCTTAGTCCTCGAGACATGATATTTTTCAGAGCTAGACAATTAGGAAGATGAGCGCCAGGGATACAGTTCAGTGGCCCTGTGCCTGCCCATCAAGTGCAAAGTTCTGAGTTCGATTTCCAGTACAAGAAAACCAGAACAAAACAAGAAGATGTACTGTAATAAATTTACCTGAAGCATGACTGGTAATGAGATGCACATGGAAATACCACTCCCCAGGAACAGTACAATGTGTGGCGAGAGCGTGGAGCCCTGGGGCCCGCTGCTGGAGTTCAAATCCTGATTCTAGTTGTGCCAATCTGGACTTCTGACTTACCTTCACTGTGCCTCAGTCTTCTCCCTTCTAAAATGAAGATAACTAAGGAGTCACGTGGAAATCGCACCTACAACTTGGTATGAAAGTGTGCTACAAAACTGCCAGCGGGATTTATGAGGAGTCTTCTTGTTCAGAGCAGAGCTAATAGTTACCCTCTTACACACATTTTTTGTTTGTGGTTTTTTTGAGACAGGGTTTCACTCTGTAGTTCAGGTGGGCCTCTAACTCACCATGTAGCTCAGACTAGCCTTGAACGTAGAGTGATCCTCCTGTCTCAACCACACAAGTGCTGGGCCTTCCAGCTAACAATCTGCTCTTCATTAATCATACCCTTCACTGTTGTCCGAGATGCACGATTTCCCAATAGACACAACCGGCGCAGGAGGTAACGAGCTGCTCTGTACCTGCACAATAGTGTCTGTGCACACTGGAGGCAAACCACTATTCCTCCTGTCTCCACCAAATAAGAGCCAACAAAAGCAGTCACCTGACCTGTCAGCCAAAGAAAAAACATAACCCGAATATACATTTACTCTCTTCCCTGCTGATCTTTTTCCACTGTCCCAATCTAGTTTAAAATGTCTTTGAATTTCCCCACTTTGGCTGTGTGACTGACTTGCAGAACTGTAGCAGATGAGCCCCTGCGCTTCCCGTAGCAAATCGAGCTCTGTCCCTGGCTGAGCAATCGGACACCCCTCAGCCCTCGCACGGCAGGTCTGCCAGGCAGCCGCACTGTCACTCCCGGCAGATTCAGGACCCTTTTCTGCTCACTCACACTTTGCTGTCGCTCAGCTCAAAGTATATAAAGAGCAGTAATCCACGACTGAGTAATTCTCACGTGGCTCATCGCAAGTCACAATTAAATTTAGACTCTACTCAACAGAGGCCTCCTCGCCCAGGGTCCCATGTAACCAGATTGTTCAGACATACCACACGAGGGCACTGCAGCTGCAGACGGCATCGGGAACTTCTGCATTTATTTTCTAAATGGGATTATGGTTAGTAATATTCACATTTCCCCAGGAATGTGACATTTCCCATCTCCTCCCTGGACCCACACAGTGTTCCGCCGGCTGCTCGGGAGCTGTCATTTTCGAGAAGCAACCTTCAGAGAGGACAGTGGCTAACAAGTCTCGCTGTGAAGCTGGAGCCCCATAGTGGCCCTCACCCCCGACTGCCAGGCTGGTGGGGCAGGGACCTGCACCCCTATAAATTCTCCTGGGCGCACCGGTTACAGTGATAGCCGGGAACATGGCCTTCCATGGCTCCTGCCAAACCTTCATCTGGCCTTGAGAAAAATATTCCTGAACTTTGGGATTTATTACCTAATTACAATAAGGAACGGCACAGCCAGTTAATTAACTTGCCCTAAACCAGATCTGAAGCCGTGTTTACCTGTCACCTAAATGTCATGGTGGAGACGTCTCACAGACTGCTGACAAATGACACGGTCGCGTGTCCACCCGGGCGAGAGTGAGCGGAGCCTGACGCGGGTGAGACTGAGCTCCGGGGCCGGTTATCCCGCGGTCAGCGGCAGAGGCCTGTGTGCAAGCCACAGCAACATGTGGGAAGTTACTTCTGTCAGCTCTCCAAGACACACAAAGGGGAAAGCATCAGCAGTTTTTGTAGCCCAATGTTTTATACAATTTGTACAGAAATCGAAGTGTGCTGCGATTGTGAGGAAGATGAAGAGGGAAAGGACACCCTAGAATTTAAAAATTAAAACTAGAATTCCACACAGAGAGGAATCCAGCAACGAAAAAGCATCCTAGGGGCCGGGCACATAGCTCAGTGGTGCCTGGAAAGTACCATGTCCGGAGATCGATCCCCAGTGCCAGCAAAGAAAAAGCAGAAGCACCCACTGTCAGGCCTGCGTCGATGCATAAATACCCAGCGCAGAGCTCCGGAGGCAGAGGGACTTCCCACCGACGGACTGTCAAGGAGCATCAGGTCCTTCCCTCCGACCTTGACTGAGTTTTTAAATGCTGAAGTACTTCTCTGCTGCTGCATGTACAACGTTCAAAGTATAGACTGTGCAGATGGTGTCCTCAAGAGAGTAAGAGCACACACCAGATTATACACACTTACTATGTGAAAGCACAAAGGTAGAGCCGGTGTGTGGCACGTGCCTGCACACCTACTGCGTGGGAGGACTGAGAGTTCGAGGCCAGCTGAGACTACACGAAGAGCTCCAGGCCAGAGCCAGCGTGGACCGCACAGCAATACCGCACCTCCACGAGCTCAAATACACACACACACATATTCCCACTAATAATGGAGACGCAGCTGACTATTTCAGACCACATCTGAGAGATTGTTTTAAAGTTAAATCTCAAGTATTAAAAGCGCTGAATCTGCTCATTTACACCCAGGTAGCTCTGACTTTGGGTAGCCGATCTTCATGCCATCATTCTGCAAATATTTACTGGGTGGCTCATCCCAGGAATCAGGCTGAAACAAAGGCGGGAAAGAGGCAACCTCTGCCCCGCTTCCGCTCCTCCATTCTCACCACTACACAAGCTTCCAGAGTCCCACAGGACTGGTATTTCTGGATAAAAATTTTTCTGAAATTGTCTGGAATCAACAACTCATAATTCAGTAATATTCCAAACAGAAGTTATGATAAAAGAAAGGGTCATTTGGCCCAGAAATATGCCAGCAAAAATTAAATAGATATCATTTATTTTAGTAATTTTAAGTCATGCTGCCAAGATATAAAACTCCATGTTCCTATGCAATGTTCAGAGTGTTTTTCTTTTAATTTGTCCCCGATCACCTTATTATACTTTTAAAAATTGATATTTATGCTCCTTGGCATTTTATGTACTCAAATAAAGTACATTTTGCTTTATTAAACCACAGTGTGTTTAGGCAACATTAAAGTACTAAAATATGCATCTTAAAAAGGAGAAAATTTCTTGCCAACAGTTTTATTATCCCAAATAAGCAGAGGTCTGAAAAGACGACAGTGACTGGTAAATTGAGGCAGTGTGGAAATGTCCCTGTGACCCTGTCAGTCTGAGGGTGTCAGTAATTGTCCTCATCATAACCGCCGTGACAGCACGTGCTGGTGCTGTCTCTACAATTCCACTTCTTAAAATTCATGGAGATTAACAGAGGAGCAAAAGCACAAAACCCTTCAAACGAAGGGGAGCCGGGGAAAGCGACCACTGAGCACAACTGCTAACGCAGGGTCCCTCCCGGGACGCGGACATGTTCTCAGATCGGTCATAGCTGCATAGCTTGACTGCATACAATCAGCCGACCTGCTCCTCTCGGGGAGAACTGTATGGAAATCAAATGTATCTCAGTAAAGCCGGGGCTCCTGCTCAAAACCTCACCAAGCTCTTCTCTGAAATCTCACAGAACGCTTCTCCAACACAGCTGCTGTCTCCTGTGTTGTCCAGTTTTCGTATCACCCAACACCACGGTCACAAAGGGAACCTCTGATGAGATACTACAGGCCTTCTCCGGGACTCAGATTTGCTTAAGTCAACGGGTGCCTTAAACAATTACTTCTTCACGTAACTTTAATATAAACTAATCACTCCCAACCAACAAGTCCTGGTATGGGCTTTATACCTGGTAATCCAGAATGCTGAATCCCAAGCCTTGATGATCTTTCACCAGCTCGACGATCTTGACTTCTGGAGACCAGAGGGCAAGTTCTCCGTCATCGTCCCCTTCAGCACTGACGGTGATGCTCTGGTCGCCCTGAAACACCGATGACAAACGCTTTAAATCCTATTTTCCATCTGAGAAAGATGAACACATGAGGAGCCGCAGAGCTTCTCTTCAAACGGGAATCCTCTTTGGCATGCACAACTTTTCTTTATGCTCTTGTAAAAGCACCATGCACCAGGGCATAAACGGTCAGGACGACGTCTTTATAAAAACTCAAGCATTTAAAAACGCTAACTATTCATATGGGCTTTTTGTAAATGCAAAGTATATGTTTCACTGAAAGTATTAACACTGACCTCTTATACTTCAATGAGTTCTCTCATCCCATTAGAAGCATAAAAGGAAAGATATGCAATTTAAGTAAAAATAAAAACATCATACAAAGTGCAAGAGTGTAAGAGAGTTCAAAAGCAGTACCTGGACTCATTATTGCACTGACAGAAAGGTGACAACATCAGCACAGAAAGACACAGAGAAACCACTTCTCTAGGGTCCATGGAGCTTTAAAAAGCTTTACTGGAAAAACAAGGTGAGAAAATTCCAGTTCCTTATCACTGTGTAAGTCTAAAAAAGGGTAAAAACCAGTGAGTTGAAATAATTAAGATCAGATTCTGGAGGACGCAGGTCTGCTTAGCTGGCCAGCACGCAGGGTCTGAGCCACCTGACCTCGGGCTGCACCGAGCCACGGTCCCAGCGTCCCTCTCCTTTTCCTCGGACTCCAGGATACAAGGACACAGCCACAGGGCCGCGGCTCCCTCGCCCCCTTCGCCTCCACAGAGCGCACAGCACAGTATTCTCATCCGACTTCCTGTCCTCAGGAAACTTCCTGACACACACGAAACTGAAGAGGACCTTTCTGGTCTATCGCCTCAGCCGCTAACCAATGCTGGCTCGGCATGTGGTCGCCCTGTCTGCCTCTCCACCCCAGACGCCCCCAAAGTCATGTTCAGGACGTTAATGAATCACAATGTTTTCAGGTGTTTCTTTAAAAGCAGACTTCTTAAAACCATGTAATCTCAGTGAATGAAATGGAAAGGCGCCTCTCCTGGAATCCCAGCCGAGAATGATCCGTGTGAGAAAGGCCCCCATGGACCTCAGGGAGGGGAATCCCGAAGTGCGGGCGTGCGAGGCAACAGCTGCACAAGAGCATGTTCAGGGTGGGAGCTGGCCCGGACCGCAGGCCGGATGGGGACACAGCAGGCCAAACCCAGCCCACTGTGAAAATCGGACACAGGAAAGGTGTCTTGGTTCTTGAATGACAAGGTCTGAAATGAACAAGAATGTTCTAGATCAAAAACCTCTGGGTTTTTCAGCCAGATGTGAGCAAGAGATGTACTGAAAAGGTAAACACTTAATTTTTTCCAATAAAGGGCAAGTTCCAAAGGCTGATACCACATGACCTGTGAGCAGGGTTAGGACGTCGGCTGAGTGGCCCGCCCTGAGAGCCTGCGAACACAAGACACCATCGAGATCAACAAAGAGTGAGAACCAAGAAAAGAGCCAGGATTTTAAGAAACACATACAGTTACAGAAAAGTAAGTGTACAGAAACGTCCAGGCCCTCCACATACGCGTCAGACGCTACGCTCCTCGATTTGAAATATACCGGGCTGATAGAACCAGCTCTGCGTTAGCCTCATGTTTACAGATCAGAAGGCAGGCGGGGCTGACACACGGCACAATTGCCGTGGCATCCGTCCTGTGGTAAGAATGGAGGGCAGAGGCCAGAGGCGGCGAGAGGGCCCCCCGTCAGGACCGCTTCAGTTAGAACAGCGGAAGTCAGGAGAGCTTACCATGTGAGACTCTCACTGAGGTCTTTTCTTAAATAAAAGATAAATGGTAAGAAAAATGGTAGATCAACAATCAAAAATCTACTAATTTCCTCTAATGTGCCAGGTACAGAACAAAGAAGCTGAGATGCAAGATAAGGCCTTAAAAGAGGGCCTCTGCCCCCAAGGACCTGCCAGTTTTCTTGAGCAAATAAGAGTACTGTACACTAACGGATCCGTGAATGAGGCCTGGCGAACCTCAGGGATCAGACAAACAAGACGGCACAAGAGTGGAGGTAGCCCGCTGTGCCACGGAGCAGCCACACGGACTCTGCCACTGCTCCTCATGCAACTCTGCCTGCGGTGAGCCACCACGTGGCACCGTGTTTCAGGAGGACACGCACAGCAATGAGGTCACTGCCCAGATCCAGTCACAGGTGGCAGAGGTGGGATGAGGGTCCATAGGAGATGGAACGCGATCCTGGCATCTGAAGGCGGGGTAGACTTGGAAGCCAAAGGCTGTGGGCACAGGGAAAGCGGCACTGCACAAGTCACAGGGGCAGGCGTGGTAAAGTAGGTGCACAATTTCTTCTCCTAGTTCCGGCAGTCTTGGAAAAGGCTTCCGAGAGCCGCAGTGCTGACTTCCAGAGGCCTTTCCGGGGATGTGCACACTCGCTGCGGACTGATCGCCGGCCTTCAGGGCTCCAGGGAGGGCGAGAGTATCGGGCCTGCAGCACCTACTGACCTCTTGACTGCACCCTTGGGCTGTACTGAACTGGGAACCGGGGCAGAGTCCAGTTCTCCCGAGTCCAAACGCAGGAACATCACATCCATGGATGAAAGACAAGCTGCAGGGTGCCCGCGGGAAAGTGCCAGGTGGGCATCACTGCCTCAGGCAGATAGAGAAGAAAGACCGGGCCGGGCTCCCTCTCCTCGCAGCCCCAACGCCTGTGATGCCCGTGGGCAGTGCCCCCAGCCACTTGGTACCTGCTCCTCAGGGACAGAGATGTCCGTGCACCTGGGCTCGTCCACCGAGGCCTCGTCATCGAACAGGCGCCGACAGCACACCAGGGTGAAGGGGGGCGGCACCTCCTTCAGATAGGACACCGCTTCCCGCCGGGACTTCCCGTACAGCTGCACCCCGTTCACCTGGGGAGAGACAGTCGGCACTGAGACCGGGCGGGACGCAAGACCGGTCTTCTCACAACGCGGGAGGTGGGCCGGAATTTCATCGCGCCGCTGGGGCGGTCACCAGCAATGTTCCAGCTCCTGGCAAGTGATCAGAATACGGCTGAGTCGTCACTGAACTTGGGCGGAGGAAGCGCAGAGCGTGTGGAGAGCCTCTGGGTTCTCAGCTGTCCCAGCACGGACTCCAGGTGCTTCTACAACCTCTGCGGAAAAGCACCGTCCTCCTGCCTTTGCGCTGCCGAGAACTTTTCCACGGATGTCAGCACTGCACCTGAGGCTGCCAAAAGCCGCGCCTCGCAGCGGACAGCGACCAGCACCAAACCCCGCTCCCAGGGCCTTCGTGTTGCCCACGCGCAACTACCCCTAGAAAATCACTTCTTGGAAAAGGCGCCATCACAACATGTGCCCATCCCCTGCCCGTGAGATGAGCTGAGCGGAGCAGCCATCATGTGTCCGTTCCTGAGTCACTGCCCACCCACGTTTACCTCAGAAAAATGCCCTCTTTTTCACCAAAACTCACCCACTGTCCTACTACTCTGCACGACGCTGCGATGGTAAAGGCATGGCCTCAGCTAACTCACTGCACGTGTGGCCTTGGCTCCGGGGCTCTGGGTCCTAGCCAAGGTCCCGAGAGCTGATCATCCGCTCTTGTGACTTCTCCTCCCAGGGTGCGGCACTGCCCTTAGCGGCTCCCAGCTGGCACTAACTTATAACGCTGGCACTGCCCATGCCCAGACGCCTACAGGCCGGCTCTCCAGATCTGTCCTCACACCTAAACACAAGGACTCGGTGCTGGAAGCCGCAGCAAGCGGGCTCGACGCCTGCCCTCCCTGGGGCCACCGGGCCACACACCTCCCTGGCTCGCAACTATGCACAGAGAAGCCAGCACATGTGGAGTCCCAGACGAGGACCTACTGGGAACGCAGCAGGACACCACAGCCTCAGAGGCTGGGGGACGATGTGGGGACCCAAAGACAGCAGCACCCCAAGGCTCCTCCT
Source organism: Petromus typicus (assembly GCA_004026965.1). Taxonomy (NCBI): domain Eukaryota; kingdom Metazoa; phylum Chordata; class Mammalia; order Rodentia; family Petromuridae; genus Petromus; species Petromus typicus. Next base: position 6,650 of record PVIR01029435.1, on the reverse strand, counting down.
CCGAGGATCCGCAGAGCAGCCTCACACAAGAAGGGGCAGGAGGCCCCACTCTGGCCACACGGAGGCCGCTGAGCCACCACCGCAGAGCCCAGGCGGCCCCAGAGCAAGCCTGGGGGGCAGTGTAGTCAGTGAGCTGGTGCTGCTGCCATGCAAAGGATGAGCCTGGGACTCGCTCCAACAGATCAGAAAGTCGCCGGTTCAGCACCGCTGAGTCTGTGTTTGGCCACTTTTATTCAGGTGCACTGCCTCCAGCTGTGACAGCAGCGCTGGTCCCCCCACTAGCCCCAATCTGGGGGTGTCAGTGCTGCCGGGAAGGGCTGCTCAGGCAGGGCCTGGCCACAGCACCGCGACTCACAGCACATCCGTGACTCTGGTTTGAAGCTCTAGGAGTGCGTCTCTCTTGTGCGTGCGCACACACACACACACACACACACACACACACACACACACACACACACACGAGTCCTGGAGTTATCTGCCTGACACCACAGAAAGTTTCACATCTGTACTCGGCTACTCGGAAGAGGCAGAGCCCTGGTGATCCCAAATGTCTGAGCAGAGAACACACACAGCCAGAACGCAGTGCGGTGGCCCCACTCTGTCACCACACTCCGCCTCCTGCCTGCGAGCCCCGTTCCACACCAGGGTCACAGGCCCTGCATGGCCGGCTCCTCGAAATGAGGTTTGTGGTCAGAAGGACGGAGCCTCACTAGAGCCTGCGGCGCACAGTGAAGTGAGAGCTGGCTGATGAGGAAACAGACACCCCGGTGACACCCAGGGACGCGTGGCAGTGCGGCAAATTCACAGCACAAGGCGGCACTGCTGACTTGTGACCCTGGCTTCTCCCCAGCTCCCTGCTGGACACCCGCATCGGAGGCCAGGGGCCTCGCCTTCTGCTCCCCTTGGGTGCCACTCCTGCTCAGGTGGGGCTAGACCCTCCTGGGAGGACCTTTTTTTTTTTTTGAGACAGGGTCTCGCTTTGTGGTTCAGGCTGGCCCTGAGCTCAGCCTCCAACTCACATCACAGCAATCCTCCTGCCTCTGCCTCCCGAGTGCTGGGATGACAGGTGTGAGCCACCACGCCCGGCACTGTGGTATGTGGTACTGGTTGCTGCTAGGCGTGAGTCTCCATGCCCAGTATTGTGTGTGGTTACCGAGGATAGAACCCGGGTCCTTGTGCTTGCAAGCCAGGCGCCATAACCACTGAGCACCAGATCTGCTCCCACCCAGCTGCAGGCCACTCAGCTGTCTCCTACAAGCACATTCACGAGTGTAGAGGGCTGACTGGTCCCGCTGATGCCCCCACAGCTTGGGCAGACTCACCCAACAGCTCCAGTCCACGGGCAAGGGGGCAGGGCTGCAGCTCCCTGTGGACGGTGCAGCTATCCCCCAACCTCAGGGTGCTGAGCCTCACTAAGCAGCGTGAGCCTGCTGCACTTCCATGCCTCTGCGAGACCTGACTTTCCACCAGAACAAAGCAATGTTGGAGGAGACAGAGGGGTTTAGGTTGACTTAAACACTATACAATATGGATATGTTTAAAAATTTCACCTTACCCCATTGTTCAAAGGGTTCTATCAAAACACAGCATGTTAATAGAAAACGTATTACAGTAAGACACATTGCTGTTAATTTCCGCCAGAACTCCACCCTGAGCACACGCGTGTGCACACACGCCCCCGTCGCCCTCGACACTTTCAGCAGCAGTTCCGGGGTCTCCCTTCTGTCGCTCTGAGTGTGATGAAAGTGCAGTGAGGGTCGCTGCGCAGACCAGCGGTTGAGCTTTTCGAAATGAAAGCTCGCCCTTTCGTTCACCAGATCCAACACGGAGAGCTCCGACTCTCTCCAAGGTCGGGGAGGTCGACACTCTGGACCGATTCAAGACATTTCCAGACATCGAGGCAGCCAGGACAGCGCAACGAAAGGGACACGCTCAGAAAGACGAGCAGACGGGAGCTCGGAAGCATGGGCTGAAGGCCGGATCCCACCATTACTCCGGGGCGTGAACTTGGAGAAGTCAGTTTTACTCTCACCCACAGAAGTAGGAGTTTCAGAAATGCAGTTTGCTATGCTGGTGTGAAAATTCCCAAGCTCAGTCTTTTGAGAAAGCCCTGTTATGGTGTCTGTCTAGACGCCCCAAAGCCTCATGCGCTCATGGGGGCTTCTCGGAGGACGCTAGCGTAGGGTGTCTGAGGCTGGGATTAAGGATGAGTGGAGCTAACTCTGCTCACTGATTGGTTTATCACGTGTCTGTATGTGGGTATGGGAAGACCCCGCCTGGCGGGGAGGTATCACCAAAAAGCAGGTAGCCTCACAGGATAAAAGGGAGAGGGGGCTGCAGCTGCTCGGGCTTGCCTCCCTGTCTGCCCTGCTAGGGACTGTGTCTCCTCTGCAATGCCCCTCTGAGGCCCTGCCCAGCCTTGGAGCCAGCTGACGAGGCACTGAAACCTCTACAAACTGAGCTGAACAAGCCTTTTCCCTTTTAATGCTGGGTGTCGAGTATTTTGTTTCAGAGAAGAGAAAAGCTGTTAGTGGTTCTGGTCCAAGTGGCTGGTGCTTCACTGCCATTGGTGACATTGTAACTCAGCGGACGTGCGTTCCTCCTCTGCAAAGAGGTCCACCTGGCCTTCATAAACCTTACCTCGAGAAGCTCATCTTCCGGCTGCAGGAGGTTCAGGGTGTCCACAGGCCCCCCGGGAACAACTGAAGAGACATAGTGGTGCCCGTCGAAGGAGTCCACTTCCATGCCCAGCCTCAGGGTGTGGATTGGCAGCAGCTGCAGCAACACACAGAGCAGTGGCATCAACGTGACAAGGAAATGCTCACCCGCTCGGCCTCCAGCAAGGGTCGCTCTCTCAATCTGGTCACTGAAGTCCAGGAAGACCGTGGTGGGGCAGGGAGCCCAGAGAACGGGCACCTTCTTCTCCTCCCTTTTCCCTTCAGATGCCCCAGGCGTGGGCACCTGGTGCTCAAAGTCCTGCCTTCCATTCTAGGCCCCGCACCCCACGTCCCGGGGTGCCCGGGCTGTGCACCCCAGGACGCCCAGCCCCGGCTCGTTCCTCGGTGTACTTCCACCCACACCAGCAGCACGGCAGCGTCACTCTGGGAGCCCAAGCTCTGTGCCTGGCCAGGGCTCCGAGCGTAAGTGCAACAACGCACAACACCTATGTCTAGAATTCTGTTTTTGTGTGTGGCGCTTCAGGTTGAACTCAGGACCTGGCACTTGCCAGGCAGACACTGTGCCAGTGGTCCCTATGTCTAGAATTCCGTTTTCCAGATTCACCCTGCACTGCCCCCCATTGCTCGCTGGATCTGCACCCTGCAGCACAGCACTAGGCCCTCAGCTGGTCTCCCTGGACACTGCCGAGGGACTTGATCTGCAGAAGACGTCATTTCCACACGGCCACTTCTGGTTTTCTGGTCGCCATCTGCCCGGAATTGTGCAGCCTCAGGTATGAGTCTGGGCTGAGCAAGTGCAGCAGCATCAGAGCAAACAGCCGATGTCTTCACCGCACTCATCTCTGCGGACTGCAGAGGTCGGGGCGCTCGCAAAGCCTCTAATCTGCAGAGGGGCAGCCAGCGGATCCTCGCCACGGCCGCAGAAACACCAGCAGAGGAAGCACTGGCAGCATGATTTAAACCTCCTACCCTGACAGCCAGTTTGCTCCACCTGCCTGGAGGTCAGCTCACTGCAGCCCCCCACTGCTCCTGAGCCGTCCCTCCCTGCGGTCACCGGCGCAGTCCCCAGACACCCGCAGCTCTCACTTCAGATGTCTGACGTAGACAAAGCCAGCCAAAGCGGACCCATGGGCTCCCACCCCAGCTGCCTGAACACGAAGTGTTCCCTCTGCTGAGCAAGTGGGACGCCAGCCCTCTGTGGCAGGAAGATGCCCAGCACCCTGGTGGAGCTTAACACACCTTCTACTGCTCTTCCCTCACCGAGACACCCCATTCCCACAGCCGCCGCGTCACTGCGCCCACCACTCGGCTCGTGGGTGTCAGATGAAGACACATCACTCTCCTGTGACCCAGCTCGAGAAGGGACCACAGCTCTGGCCCCAGGGCTGGGCACGACACGCTGCCCACCCACCTCTGCCAACCGCCCTCCTCATGAGGTGGGGCACCCAAGCACAGGCAGAGTCGTGCGTGTCCCCGGAAGGCCACCTCAGGGGCTGGAGTCGCCTTACATGGGTTTGTGAAGGCAGACCGCGCCATCTCTAGGAATTCTGCAAGTCAGTAGTGAAATCCAGCCACCATTAAAAATTAAGTGTCAGACGCTTTCAGGAAGATGGCAGAGTGGTGAGCGGCAGAGAAGCGGTCTCTGGATCTGGGGTCCAGATTCTGGATACGGCGACGCGAGGAAGAGAAGGAAGGACGGGCATCCAGGGCCCAGCAGGGTCTCAGACAGGAAGTGAAGCCCACGGTGAGCGAGGAGGGAGTCCTCAGCCCCAGGGAGATGGGGGCAGACGGTGCTCAAAGCCCTGCGTCGGCGTCTCCCTGCGGACGCCCGCTGCACAGGAGAGGGGGGTCACACCTGCGGGTCGTGGTGGCTGGTCTGGGAGCTAGCGCAGGCGCGCGGGGCCGCCGCCGCGCTGGCCGGAATCTGCTGCTGGCTGCCAGCGGCACCGCCCGCGTGGACACTTACGTTTGCTCCCTCTGCTTGTGGTTCTTCCCTTTTCTCTTGATCGTTCTTGCTTTCACACGAGTGTGAACACTGTTTCAACTGTTGTTGCTCTCGTTTTTATTTCCTCCTTCTCTCTTTCCCTCCTGGCTCCTGCACCAGTTTATCGTTTGCGGGACCCTCCTTTGTCCCCCAGCTTTGCTTCTAACCTCTGCCCCTTTCTCTACTTCTCTATTTTCCCCCAACACCTTTTACATTTTCTCCCCTGAGGGTAAAATCATTACACTAGGGGCATATGTACTGTATACAATGTTCTGATTTGTTTTATATTTTGTTATATAACCACAAATGTAGTTCACAGGGTAAAGATGGTAAATTAATAGTGGCCATGGGGCCAGGGAGTTAGCTCAGTGGTTCCCGCGTCTGTCTTGCAAGCACAAGGACCCAGGTTTGATCCCCGGTGACCACATAACAATACTGGGTGTGGAGACTCAGGCCCACCAGCAATCAGTACCTCATACCACAGTGCCAGGCGTGGTGGCTCACGCCTGTCATCCCAGCCCTCGGGAGGCAGAGGCAGGAGGATTGCTGTGATGTGAGCTGGAGGCTGAGCTCAGGGCCAGCCTGAACCACAAAAGCGAGACCCTGTCTCAAAAAACCTAAAAAAAAAAAAAATAGCAGCCGTGGTTTGTCATGTTTCAGGTTGTGTTTGATGCTGGCTTCACTGCTGACTGGACTACTTTCACCACGGTGACAGACTGAACTGTTCTAATCACTCGCTCTTCCGGGTATACCGAGACGGAGATAGCCTGAGGATCATAAACAATGGCCAAGGGCTAGGCCAAATAGGCAGTGACTCCCACACCCAATAAATCAGAGGGGCAGGATCTCGCAACAGACTCAAAACTGGAAAGTCAGCTACAACTGGAAGACACCTCTGAGAAGCGGCCATTTCCTAAGGGTTCTAAATAGCTGTGATAAAGCTACCTGCTCTAAGCAATTTACAAGCATCAACAAGGAATTAAACTGAAAAAAAAAAATAAAAAGAAACAGAAAGTGTGAAGGCCCTTAAACAAGGGGCAACCCTGGACTTCCGGCCTGCCAGCAGCGATCCCAGGTGGCCGGGAGGCAGGGTGATGCAAAGCCGTCGCTGGGCTCTTGGAAGCAGAAAGACACAGGAACAAAGCAGACAAACAACGCTCCAGAAAAGTGCAGACTGGAAATATTTCTCAGACAAGCACAGGAATGGTGACCATAGGAAGGACAAGGTCAGTGACTCTTGAGCGGATATATATTTTTAAAAATACATAGGAGTTTAGGAAAATGATGGAAACTAAGAGTGTCCAAAGAGTAAAAGGCAAGGAGTCATGGGGCAGATTCAAATAGGTTTCTGGGGGATGAAAAACTGCGCTAAAGTCCACGCGGCAGGACGGCCAGTGCGAGGACAGTATCAGCTGCAGCAGGCAGGAGTGGGGCAGCGATCACAAAAAGAAAGACTTCTTAAAAACAGCAAGCAGCCATGGGAAATCAAGGCAACAGCTGCTGGGTGATGCAAGAAGAATGACATAAGACTGACGGAGATAAATGGAAATGCAAGAGATAGTGGACAAACATAAAAACCTGTGCACAGATGGGAGAAGACTTCCCACGCGGGGAAAAGAATCCGACACACAGATAAGTGAGGCACATATGTGATTAAAAAATCACACAGGGCACATAACAGTCTGGATTCCAGAAATTCAACACAAGAACAGAATATTAAAAGCCACTGTGGTAAAGAAACAATCACTTATAAAGGAAAGCCCATCAGAATCATAGCAGACTTCTCAACACAAACCCTTAAGTCAAGGAGAGCTCCAAATATTTCAAGCCACAAAAGAAAACAACCTCCACCCAGCTTGCTAAATTCTATGAGAAATCTAGAGAAGAATTATGCTACTACTTCCCGCTCTCTCTCTTTTTAAGTTCTTTGAGACAGGGTCACACTTTGTAGTTTAGACTGGTCCTAAACTCAGCCTAGAACTCAGCAG
>PVIR01029434.1:0-15873 GCA_004026965.1 Petromus typicus | reverse complement strand
AATGCCTTGTGTGTGGCTTGCTGTCCTCCACGTTTTGCAGGATTGATGAAATAGGACCAGTGGTAGTCACCTTTAGACAGCTCACTATAAAATGGGAACATTGAAAATGATTGAATCACATTAAATGCTCAGTTGGGTGGCATTCAATGAAGAGAAGTTCAGGGAAATCTGAATCGGTACATAGTTCTGTGCTTCTAACTGGCCAATCAGTGAGGACCAGTCAGTCTTGGTGGGTGACCACGGCAGCTGTGATCATAGCGTCGCTCAGTACAGTTTGAAAAATGTGTTCCATTTTCCTCAGCTGCCACAGAAACTGCTTCTAAACCTGTTGCAAAATAGTCATTCGAAGAAGAGATTTCTTACATCTGCACTTGTACAGTTTACTTTTCGAACCTGTATATTAAACTGGATACTCGTCCTTGTTGGATCATTGTGGTAGTTTGAAATCTTTTTAATTTATTTAAAATAATATGGACCTGGACTTTATCAATTTTTTAACTTTTCCTTCTCAGTGCTGGTCACTTGAAGTTTCTACCTGGGGAGATCATAGTTCTAAGGAATTTTAATACACTGTGAAGTTTGTGAAAAATGAGTTTTTGTGGTCCTCAAAGGTTTTTAAAAAAACTTTTTAATCTTATTGGTACATTACATATATGCATCATGGTTGCATTCCATAATGGAGATTTGTACCAGTATAAAACACAACTTAATTCTCATTTTTTCCCATAGCCCTACCCACCCTACCGCCCCCCCATATACATAAAATTTATTTCCTTACTTTTTTGTTACAATCTCATCATTTTTCCTCCTTCACCCTATTTTACATTGAGCATTTTCTATTTCACAATATATAACATACAATTCTAGCACTCAAAAGTTTTAAGGTGTGATTGCTCCTTTTCCCACAAGAGGGTCACTGAGGCGTGGGACAGTGGGATGATTCATAGACTCACTCAAAGCCAGAACAAGGACGTGTCTTCAGATGAAGGCCTACATTTGCTTTCTTTCTTAAAAGAATGACTTACCAGAAGCCAGGTGTAGTGGCACATGCCTGTAATTAAACTTGCATGTTCAAGCCCAGTATGGGCAACTTAGGGACTTTGAGATTTTGTTTTAAATTTTAAAATGCTTTTCAAAGGGCTTGGGATGTAGCTCAGTATGAAGGCCCTGGGTTCAATTTCTAGTACCACACTAAAACAGAAGCAAAAGCAAAACATTTTGTTTTCATTTATTTTAATTGTAATATGTCAAATATATAAAGTACTGCATAAAAACAAACATCACAGATAGGTGAACGTGTCTTTGATCTTTCCTTCATCCCCACGATGCTCCCCAAAGGTGTTCATCCAGCTCTGCTTGGTCTATATTCCTCAAGACCTCTTCCCCTCCATGTCTTCATTTTTTTTTTTTTTTTTGACAGGGTCTCGCTTCGTGGTTCAGGTTGGCCCTGAGGTCAGCCTCCAACTCACATCACAGCAATCCTCCTGCCTCTGCCTCCCGAGTGCTGGGATGACAGGCGTGAGCCACCATGCCTGGCACTGTGGTATGTGGTACTGGTTGCTGCTGGGGTGAGTCTCCACGCCCAGTATTGTATGTGGTTACTGGGGGATCAAACCCGGGTCCTTGTGCTTGCAAGACAGGCGCCGGAACCACTGAGCGAAATCCCCAGCCCAGTTTAGAATGTTTTTAGCATGGCTCACTTTAGAATGTTTTTGACTTTACAAGAGTATGAAAATGACCTGGTGCTGGTAGAAACCACGGGTCCCGTTTTGAATTTTAACTGTTCTCTTGACGCTGGGGAGCAGCAGGGAGCCACAGCCCCCAGCGATCACAAGACCCCCTCCCCCACAGTGCTTTGTGCTGCTGGGGAAGGACATGTGGTAGATCAGGGTGTGACACATATTTGTGAGGAGTTTCTCCAGGTGAAGCTGTACTGCAGGTTGAGTGCATGTGTAATTTAGGTAACTTTCCCTGATGACAGACATTACTATTGCTTTCACTGTTATTAGTGACAAAATGTAATGAAGAGCTTGTATGTGCTTTGGTGGGAACATATGGGAATCTCTCTAGGCTGGATACCCAAGGTGGAACTACTGCGTAAAGGTGTGTACATTTAAGATTTTGATAAGGAATGGAAGATTATCCACTCAAATGACCAGACCAACCTATATCCCCACCAACACGTATGAGGATAGCTTTTCCTCACACTTTTGGTAGTACTGATCAATACTAATTGTGCTTTTGACTAATTAGAATTGTTGCAGTTACTAATGAACTTGAGCACTTTATACTTCCTTTTCAAATAATTGCTTACTCTTTTCATAGTAATTTCCCTACCATACCTTACACTGTAGTTCATTGAATGCAACTGCATCTCCTTAATCAGTTTACAAACTGAAAAACATTCCTCTTTCCTGTTCAAATAAATATTTTAAGCATCTTTGAACAACATTGTTGGAAAAAAAGATTCATTGTATTCGCTGTTTATTCTACTTTTTAGCTGCACCAGTAAATAATATGGTGGTTTAGCCCATCTCAGTCAATGACTTCACTTACAAATGTTGATACGATACCCATTCTAGAATACTGTATAATATAACACTAAGCTTATTTTAGGATTCCATACATATTTCATCTCCTTTTAAAAAAATCTTTATTCCTGTCTCAAGCAGATTTCTGGCACTTGCCCCATTTTCTGTTTCTGAGACCTGAGCTCAGTTATCCAGTCTGCAAAGCCTGTGTACAGAGTTCTCTCTGGCTCTCTCCTCACTCATCTTACTCTTTGTGACATCTGTCCTACCCTTCTCAGTCTCAAGTCTCAGTCCTTCCTGGAGAAGAGAGAGCCCACCTAGTGGCTCTGCTTTCTGTTATCATTTAGAAGGATCTTCTCCTGGCTGTGGGCTTGTGCTCCTGGGTGTGTTTTTAGAGTCCTTTCTGTGGTCCTCAGTTAGCATTCCAGTTTTGCTTTCATTTTCCTACAAGGCTTGTACCATCATCCTACCTTGGTTAGGGTCCTGGGCCTCAGTTTGCACATGTAATTTCAAAATCCAGACCATCAGAAAATGCCTGTAAAGTCATGCTGGCTTCTGCAGGCAACACTGTAGTGCAAAGTTTAATTTTTAGTTTGATCGCTTTAAAATACTATTTTTTATTGTCTTTAGCCTGTGAATTCTATTTATATTTCTGTGATCTTTTTGACATCTCTTTTTAAAGCCTGAGTTATATCTCCACCATAGAGATTTTTTGTTCTTTCTATTTCATAGTCTGCTGTGATGTGATCCCTTTCTTTCATCTTTAGGAAGGGAAGGAATGCATTTTATTTCACATAGTTGTTGAAGTGAAGATTTTTATCATATAAATGTCACCAACAAATCCTTCCTGGCTCGTTAGAGTTGAGAGTAGAGTATCAGTGCCTGTCATTCCTTCTTGTCCCTTTTGAAAGTTGGAATTAACAAGAAGCCATATCAGGAATGCATGAAATTCAAAGATTGCTGCAGAGATTTAGCACAGATGTCTAAAGGGTTGAAGCACCCATCAGTATCACATCTTGCCTGGCTGACATTTTTATCATTTGATTTAGGAAAGTATCTTCTGGCTCCTCCATTTAGCCCGGCATCTTAAGAGGGTTTCCGCAGAGCAAAGCGCTGCCTCACCCTCCCCGCCCTCCATATGCTGCACTCGTGGAATCCGTAGATTCCAGTCTTGACACGTGGTGGTATTATGTATCCGTTTTATCCAATCTCTTCCACTCTGAAAGCACACACCATTCCATCACTTAAGCCAGTCCCATTTCCTCAGGAACATCTGGGACATGGTATCTGTGTGAGTGGTAGATGCTACGACACTGATCCTTCCCCTTCAAAGGAGTTGACCCTCCAGCTACCAGAAGTGTCACTGAAGTAGAACTTCATTGATCCCCCTCTTTGGGGACTGCTTCAGTAAGAGATGTCTTCATTCCCAGAGCTGTGTCATCTCACAGTAGTCTATACCCATGGATTGATTGATGGATAAAGGAGAAGGAAGTGGGACTGTCTCTCTGATTGTAACTGAGGACAGCTCAGAAGAGTTGTCACATCTTCGGAATGCCTCAAAGGGTTGGCTGAGGCATTGCTTCTGCCCCTGCTCAGGCTTGCTTCTTCCCTTCCACAGGTGTCCAGCCCAAGAAACTCACTGCACACCCAGCTCCATCTCAGGTCTGCTTCCGGGAGACCCACCCTGAGATGGTGCTTGTTCAGTTAGATCGTGAAATGGAAATAACTGAGCTCTCTCACTCTCACCTTCGTAGACTTACCAGGCTTCTCTTCCTCCCTGCTTGAGTCTTCTGTGTTTTATGTTAACTTCCTTCCTTTCCCGTGATTTAGAAGTTTCTTCTCAGTCCTTTTATTCTTATCTCCTAAACTCCACTGTCATCCTCAAAGCATTTTTCTAATCTTCCTAACATGCACTCTTTGTTTTGTCAGGAATCTGTTATTTTGGAATTATAAAATCAGACTAAGAGGAAAAAATATAGTGTCATTTTTATCCTGTGCAGGAAAACAGCTTTGAACTGGAGAAGCAGTGAGGGCACTAGGGCTTCCGTCTGTGCCTGTAACTTTCCCAAGCTGCAGCTCAGGGCCCTGTGTCTGGGTCTCACCAGCTGGCAAGTTTCCAAATGAGGCAGTTCCTCTCAGGGAAGGATCAAGGGGGCTCACAACTTTTAAGGAGGAAGAAAGACTTCTCTGTATTAGCTTGAATCTTTTGGGAGCATGGCAAGACATAGTCAAGAGTTCAAGAGTCAGGAGTTCAAGATCATAGCCTGGTGGTGTGGGCATGTAATCATTTGCATTTTGGGAAGATGAGACAGGGAGACTGCAGTTCAAAACTGGCCTGGACAAGTTAGTGAGACCTTGTCTCAAAATTAGAAAAATAAAAAGTGGGTTTGGTTTATAGCTTAGTGTGAAGGTTTTAGGTTCAATCTGCAGTGCCACAAAAAAGTTCTTGAGTCAAAAACAAGGGACAGGAAGCAAGCTAGGGCAAGGAAAGTCTCAGGGTATGATAGGTATCTGATCTTACGGAAGGGAAAGAGTGAGGAGCCAAATTGGGCTGGTAGCAATGCATATCTTGCTGCAGATCTAACAAGATTTCAGCTGACCCACTGGGAAGTTTGGAGTGGCCAGGCATAGGTCAGCCTGCTCTGTGCTCAGTCACTGACTAAAGGCAGCCTGTGGCCTGGGCTTGGAAGCTCAGGTGAATCCTGATGGCTACACAAGGTGCTCCTCCATCCATGGCTGCCTCAATCCTCCCACTGGCCATTGAGCTCCCATCTCCCCTGACAGGCAGGTAGCAGTTCCACCAAGATCCACTGGGCTCCTCTTCCTATGAAGAAAAGAAAAGATGGTCGAGAGATGAACAGTATCCCCAGCATTGCAGCGCCACCCAGGAATGAGCCTGTTGGGAACAACTAGGCAGAAGCTGATCCAGCCTCACATCTCATCTTAGAATCCACTTTCTTAAACCATTGTCTGTATCAACTGTGTCAGTTGGGTTCTCCGGGAAGATACTGAGATACAAGTGGAAGTGAAAGAGGTTTGAGAGAGGGGCATCCCCCAAGAAAGACAAAGGGAAGGAGACAGGACGAGGTAGGGAAAACTCTAGACCACAGTCTGGATCTAACCGCTGAGGGAAGAAGAGAGGAAGGAAGTAGAAATAAAAGGGCTGGAACTCGACCGCAACCCATAACTGACAGTCTTGGCCACCTCCTAAGGATTCTGGATTCCTTGAAGAGATAGCCTCTTCAAAGAGTCCTGTTTTGGGTTGCAGCAAGCAGGCCCTGACTTTCATCCCCATCCATCCCCTTTCACTATGGTCTTGATGTTGCAGCTACAGCTTGTCGACTGGAAGGATGTTTGCAGCTAAGTAACAAATACTCTTTTGGAAGGAGGTCGAAGCAATGCAGTTCTGCAGGAAAAATTGCTCTTCAAGCCAGAGCTGAAGTAACTCCTCTTTGCGGCATCCTCCACACCCACTCCTAGCTGTTCAGTGGGCTCCTAGCCCCTAACTGCACTGCCAGGTGCAGAGGCTGTGTGCCGGAGAGCAGCATAACAAGGTCACTCACCACTGTGGATGGGCTTATTGAGATGGGTGGAGCCTCCTGATAAGAACAGGATGGAAGCAAAGTATACATACCTTTCCCCAAGGACCCTTCTTGCTTTTGATCCTGCTTTTGCTGTTTTAATCAGTGCTCTATAAAATCATTACCCCAATACACTCCTGTGTGTTTCACTCCTAATAAACTCATTTTCGTGCCAAGCTGGACTTGTCTGAGTTGCTCTTGGACTGTTAGTTCCCTCTGAGGTTGGACACAGACATTTTGTTTTATGTGTGTTGGGAATTTGCACAACAACTTCTGTGGCACCACATATTGCTCAAGGTGTCCATTGAGATTTGATGGCTTTAGGAACCAGGTTTTATCCCTTCTTATGGAATGGTTATGTATCTTGGCATGACCATGGCTTCACAAAGTGATCCACTGTCAAGAAGTATAGAAATCTAGCTTGAGGTAGGGGCAGGCAGCCCCCGTTTTGCTTTTGAATGCTAATAAAACAAATGCTCCTCAGTACCTAGAGAGGAGGTTAACTTTGCTGCTAATTCTGTGTTAGGGAATGAGACAGTTGAAAAGATTGAGCCATTCCCAAGCAATGGCAGGGCATTAGACCTGGAAGACTTCATTCAGAAGGTGGACATTAGGCAGGTCACAGGAAGCCCTGGCTATGCTTCCTGTGGCCCACAGATGCCTCACTCTCCATGAGTGGATTGGATTTTGATGGAGTTGGTATGTCATCCTCTGAGTAGAGGGACTCAGGCGGGACCTCATTTATTCCAGAAGAAGAGGAGATAGTAGATATCTGGAGAACAGCTCGTACTTGTGATCTGGATTGCATTCTTAGAGATGTCCTCTGCTTTCCATTTGGGATTCCCCTAGTTTTACTTGGCCTTGTATAACAATTCTCCTTTTCAGAGGCTCTGCTCTTCTTCTCAGGGGAAGGACCATTAGTCTATAGTTTGATCAAGATCATTTAAACAGTGTGGTAGTCAGTATCAAATGGACCTACACCAGAGATGGATGATTCTTACCCTCTGTTCTGTTTGACCAACCTTGAGGATGGTACACTTCCTTCCACTTCGTTGTTCTTCAAACATACACGTCTGCTCTCTGGAGAGGATGAACACCTCAACTTCACACAGTAAGTATTTGACTCGTCATTCAGGGAGGAAGGAACAACACTACTCATCATGTTCTACAACATCTCCCTCACAGAGTATACTTTTTAGGTGTTAAATCTTCATAAAGAAAATTTTAGTATTAATAGTGGCCAACATTTAAGTAGTGATTACTGTCAAGGGTTGGTCTGAGTGACATAATTATATACATTAACTCATTTTAATTTCACAACAATGAACTCTACACGATGTGTGTTTTTTTCCTACCATCTTTCAGATGACGACACCAGGGAATAAGAGAGTTGCAGTGACTTTTGCAAAGTGACACAGTAAGCTGTGAACACAGGTAGACATCAAAGCAGCTCACTTCTACATCGACTTAGAACCCCTGGATTCTCCCCTCTGTTAAAGGATTCATGAAGCTTTCCTGTGGTGCCTCAGGAGATCTTATAGAAAGATGCAAGAAAGGGTGGTCACCTGATAAAATTTAAGCCGAAGACAGAGCGTTGCTGGGTGGGACCTCCTACTGGTTTCCCCCACTGGGGACCTCTGTTACCTTATGCCAGGTCTCTTCCCACAGGCCGCGGAGAAGGTAAGTCCAAGATCTGGTCTTCCCATAAATTTGTCACTCTCCCACCCTCCTTTCTAATCACCCATGGTCTATTCACAAAGCAATTAACTCGTGAAAAGGAGATCCTTTCCCCAGTAGCAATCTATAATAATTAATTATCTTTTCGCACCTGTTTTCCAGACTATTCCATGTGCTTTTTTGTGAGAAGCCTTTTAATTGACCTTTTTCTTTTCTAAATTGTTATTTTCTACCCTTAGGAAACAAACATAGCAATGAATGCTTAGTAATAAATTAAGACGGAAAGAGACCAATCCATTTTAGAAAGATTTTTATACTGCAAGGTTTTTTTTCAGTTAACCTTCCATTTCGCATTACACAGAAAACTAAACTAAGAAGAATGCCTAATTCCCCGAGCAACCTGAGTAATCCATATTTCAATGGCAAACAAAATTAATATTTAGATTATTAATCTGATTTTTCTCTAGAGGGCCTATTTGTTTGATTACTATTTCTTCCTTGTAACTTTTTCTCTTACTCTGTCAGTATTTACTATCTAATTATTCCTTGTTTGTGTATGGTTTAGGAATTCTGCTCTTAGTATAAGATACTTTTCTTGGAATTTGTCCACTGGATAAATAATTCATACCTATTCATGGATGTGGAAATTGACATCATTTCTCTCATGTCCTAGCCTGGGGCTGCTGGACATCCATGAGGTTCTGGTTTGTGTTACAGCGGTGGCTGGACAATACCATCTGGCTAAGATGGTAGGTTACACATTATCAGGTTTTAGAAGCAACTGTGAATCCAATGTAGTACATTTTCACCGACTTTATGTGCATAATATGTATGGATTAGCTTTCCTGCTGCTGGGACAAAATAACTTAAATGTTGAGAGGTTTTAGTTCACAATTTGAGAAATTTTAGTCCAGAGTTGCCTAGCTCTGAGACAGAAAATCATGATAAAAAGGCATGGCGCACCAAAGCTGCCTGCTTCGTACAGGATGGGAAGCAGAGCCTGGGGGAAGGGCCAGAAAGGCGGAGGCCGGAGATCGGATACAATGGCCAGGTGCCATGGTCACGGCCTCATGGTCCACATCCTCCAACAGACGTCAAATGGAGCATTCAGCTATCAGCTCTTCAGAGGATGAGTTTATTGATGTGGCAAGTTCTTTTGTAATCCAATCACCTCTCAGTCTAGTCAAGTTGACAACAAAATTTAACCATCACATTATATTGGTAAGACTGTTCAAGTCTGTGGGGACATATCCTAGGTTCCAAGGTAGCTAGGATCAAGTTTCTGAATTCAGATTTATGATCGGTTTAGGGACAGTGCTCAAACTGAGATGTGTAGGCCCTTTGCAAAGTGAAATGTTCAGAATAAAGCATAGGCACAAGCATTGTTTTTTCTTTTTCTTTTTCTTTTTTTTTTTTTTTGAAACAGGGTCTCCTTTGTAGTTCAGGCTGGCCCTGAGCTCACTATGTAGCCCAGGTGAGCCTTGAACTCTTGTCTCTGCCTCCTAAGTGCTGGGATTACAGACATGAGCCACCACGCCTGGCATTATGGTGTATAGTACTGATTGCTGATAAGCATGAGTCACTACACCTGGCATTGTGGTGTGTGGTACTGGTGGTAATGACCACTGGTGGGCGTGAATCACCATGCCTAGCACTGTGGTATGTAGTTACAGGGTATTGAACTTGGGACCTTGCACTTATAAGAACCACTGAGCTAAATTCCCGGCCCATGAGCACTTTTATAATTCTTCAGTGCACTGGAGTCTGAGGACCATGGACTAGCGAAAGGAAACTGTGCAAGTTAAGATTTAGCTCAAGGTAGAGGGTTCTTTCATAAATATTGACAAGCTGATTCTATAATTTACTTGGACAAGCAAACAAAAATGGCTCTTATGTGGAAAATTTAAAAAATTAAGATAGTCAAAATAGTTTTGAAAAAGGTTAACAAAGTTGAAAAGGTCATTATTACTTGATTTCTACATATACTAAAAAGTCTTCAAAACTGTGTCAGCACAAAGATGGGCAGATGTCAGTGAAATGGAAAAAGCAGTGCAGAAATAACCCACATAAATATGTCATTATGTCTTTGACAAGACTGCAAATGCAATTCAAAGAAGGACAGTATTTAAACAAATCATGCACTAATAATGGATGTCCATGAAAATTAACCTGAAACTACACTCCAAACCTCATACAAAAATTAACCCACATAGGTCATGTACATTAATATAAAATGTAAAAGTACAAAACCTTGACAAGAAGATAGAGGAGAAAATCTTTACAAGCTTGAGTTAAGCAAAGAATTCTTAGAACAGCAGAAGTACAATCACCATAAGACAAAAAGTTAGAAAGTTAAACTTTATCAAAATTTAAAATTTTCCTTTGCACAAACACTATGAAGAGAATGAAAGACTAATTTCATATTGAAATAAAATATGTATCATAGGCATGATCAAGCTAACCATACAACTGGTGGCTGGATAAAGAATAATAATAATATAATAATAACATGGAATATTATTCAGCTGTAAAGAATGATAAATTTGAGTCATTTATACTCAAATGGACATACTTTATGGACCTACACATAAGTGAAATAAATAGGTCACAGACATGTAAATACTGTATCTTTTCTCTGGTATGAGAAACTAAAGATGTAAATGAGATCCAGAATGTAGGCTAGATATTGTGAATTAGATGATATTTAAAGGGAAAAGGGTAAGTAAAGAAGGGAAAGAAAATATTTGATTGTGAAAAAAGGAAACAAAATTTATGTCTACAGAGGGTGGGGAGTTGTAAGGTGGGTGGGGGAATGGGAAAAAATGAGAATTAAGTTGAGTCATGTACTGGTACAAATTCTCAGTGTCGAGTGTGATCATAATATATATATATATATATATATATATATAATGTACCAATAAAATCAATTTTTTACAAAAGAAAACAAATCAATAAAAAATGAGTAGAAGATTGGAGCAGTACTTGATCAAAGCCGAGAATATATGAATGGCAAATCAGTACAGGGAAGATACTCAATATCATGATTTACTAGGGAGGTATAAATTGAAAGGATGACACTCTACGATTGTTAGAATATCTAAAACGCAACAGAAAAACTGGCAATTTCAAGTGCCGATGAGAATGTGGAAGAGAAACAAGAACTCGTATATTGCTGAGCACACCATTACACAATCACACTGTGCTTTTGTTTGTTTGTTTGTTTTTTTAGGTTTTTTGAGACAGGGTCTCACTTTGTGGTTCAGGCTGGCCCTGAGCTCAGCCTCAAACTCACATCATAGCAATCCTCCTGCCTCTGCCTCCCGAGTGCTGGGATTACAGGCGTGAGCCACCACGCCCAGCACTGTGGTATGTGGTAAGGGTTGCTGCTGGGCGTGAGTCTCCACACCCAGTATGGTATGTGGTTACCGGGAATCGAACCCAGGCCCTTGTGCTTGCAAGACAGGCACCGGAACCACTGAGCTAAATCCCCAGCCCCAACACTCTGTGTTTTTTTATATAACACTGGAAATCTCTTATACAGCCAAACAAATACCTAGTATATCATTTACTGAACTTGCTTTTAGGTGTTTATTCAAGAAGAATGAAAATTTATGCTCACACAGAGGTCTGTGCATAAACATTTACAACGGCTTTATTCCTGATTTCCCTGAACTGGAAATAGTCCAAGTGTCCTTTTACTGGGGAATGGACACACTGGGTTGTCTTCAGACAGTGTAGTGGTGCTCAGAGGCAATAAAAGATGAACTACTGTAGATGAACCAAGAGAGGTGCTAAAATGCACTTTCTGAGGGAGGCTCTATATTGGATTGCATCATGCACATGGCATGCAGGGAAAGGCTCACCTGGAGAGAGGGCTCACCAGTGCCTGCTGGGGCTTGGGAGAAAGGGGCAATTTGGGCTATGAAGGGGCCATGTGTAGGAGGAAGGTTTTCAAAAGCAATAAAATTATTCATAATCTTTATTGTGGTGATGAACACATCTGTCTATGCATTCATAGTGACTATATGCTGAGAAATATGAAGTTTACTTAGGAGAATTAAAATAATTTTATAAAAATCAGACAGAGCATATCTGATTAAAACTATCAATGAACGGAATCAGTCTTGATATTAATGTACATGACCTATGTGGGTTAATTTTTGTATGAGGTTTGGAGTGTAGTTTCAGGTTAATTTTCATGGACATCCATTATTAGTGTATGATTTGTTTAAATACTGTCCTTCTTTGAACTGCATTTGCAGTCTTGTCAAAGACATCATGACATATTTGTGTGGGTTATTTCTGCACTGCTTTTTCCATTTCACTGACATGTGCCCATCTTTGTGCTGACACAGTTTTGAAGACTTTTAGGGCTTGGACTTGTGATCTGAGGAAAATGAAGCCCTGGAATAATTTCCTTCTGCCCACACACATCAGTCCACTGGAAAATATGAAAAAATACAAACAATCGCTATGGGAAAGTGCAGAATATGAGCTCAAAAAGTCACAAAGACCATATCAGTGGAGAACACTGGATTGTCATGAGGAGAACGGTAAGCATGGAGAACTGTAAAACCGAGCCACAAAAGAAACGGTACAAACTACCTCAATCAGACAGGAACCAGCAGTGAGCATGGAAAATGTGGCTGCTGATCAGGGCGGGAAAGGTAATAAAAGCAAACTGTAAATCTAATAAAGCAAGATTAAGGGACATGATATTATTTTTAAAGGAACAATGAAAGTAATTTAGTAATTGTTCCTTTCAAGAAAAGGAAATGAACACGTAAAGGTGATGGAGTTATACTGGCTTGAGATTCAAGGGTGATTTCTTTGTTCTTTCCTCACCTTCTCTGAGAACTACTGTTGAAAGAAAAGGAAGAGCTTCCATAAGGAAAATATGAAGGTCACATTGGGAGAGAGCCCTGTCCTCTCTGGATATGTGGGTATCATTTCGGTAGTTAGTTATCAACTCTGGTCAAAGCATTGTGCAGCTAAGGTAGTGATTCTAATTGCATGGACCCAAACCCAGCTTTGAGGCATCATCTTGTACTTGTGAGGAACACAGATTCTGAGGCTTTATGCCCAGTGTACTGAACCAGAAGCTCTGTGACTGGGCCCTGGAGGTTAGCTTGGGCAAGCCCAGCAAGCCCTTGGCTGATGGATGGTTCTGATGTATATTTGAGAAGTTTGGCCCGTTGAGGCTGACAGAGGCCTGTGGATTCTTGGTGAGCTGCTCAGGCCAGCCCTAACTGGGCCTCTTGACTGTCTCCTGCCCAGTATTTTGACCAAGTACCTGTTCTATGAAGTTTTCAATGCATAATTAGCATTATTACCTGCCTGCCTGCTTGAAGTTTCCCTGTTTCTAAAGCATTTACAGGATTTTATCTCTTCCTCCCCAGTTAACCAGTGAATTTTTAAAACATTGACGGATATTTTCGTTTTAGGCAAAGACATAACCCCTCATCTCTGCTTTCTTTGTTATTGGTAAAGATCTGGTGGCCTTTTTATTTATAGACAGCGCAGAACAAGCAAATGATTGTAGGATGGCAAGTTCACAAATTTTCACAAATGCCTTAGTATAACTGGTAACCTCTATTCTTTTTTTTTTTTTTTTTCTTGAGACAGGGTCTCGCTTTGTAGTTCAGGCTGGCCCTGAGCTCAGCCTCAAACTCACATCACAGCAATCCTCCTGCCTCTGCCTCCCGAGTGCTGGGATTACAGGCGTGAGCCACCACGCCCGGCACTGTGGTAGGTGGTACTGGTTGCTGCTGGGGTGAGTCTCCACGCCCAGTATTGTATGTGGTTACCGGGATCGAACCGGGTCCTTGCGCTTGCAAGACAGGCGCTGGAACCACTGAGCTATATCCCCGGCCCTGGTAACCTCTATTCTAATCCTTGTGATAACCCAAATTGTTGGAAGGGCCTAGAACAAGCTACTTAACATCTCACAGAGTCAGTTCATTCATCTGTTAAGAGCAAGAGGCTAATTATCTCTGCCTGCCTCGATTGATGTAATGGCTATGAAGTCGCTTAGCAAAGTGGAAATGGACACACGCACAAACACAATTATCATCTTGTGAGTCATTCTCAATATTGCGCTCAATACCCACAGATTTTCCCTGCATCAGATGAGCACCCATAGAGAAAGCCAGCAGCCTGCGCAGCAGTCCAGATGCTTCTGGAGGCCTACGTGTCAACACAACCATTAGTATTTTGGAATTACTCTGGGCAAATGAAAGAATCAAAAATATTGCAGCCTGAGGGATGACGGATAAAAACATTAGATGTTTATAGGACTGTTAAGGACTTTTTTTTTTTTTATCAGAACTTGGAAATGACATTGCAAATTGGCATCTGATTTGGCAATGAGAAATGCTCCAATCCTGTAATGAGTGATTGGCTTAGACTAAGTCTGAGGTTCCCCAGTGATCACCACATGCAAATGCCCTGCATGCCAGTGCCCACTTATCCTAGGAGATAAACTGCTTCTTCTGATAAATAGGTCATAATGTATGCTGACTTATTTGCTAACAGCCAAATGAGTCTTTGCAGTGTGTGTAGTATTTCTCAAGTATAAAAAATGTTTTCCTGCTTAAATAATGTCTGACGTAATGCAATTATTTCTATAAAGTATCCGAGACAGGAGTGATCCTGATGCTTTCCGAGGGCCGTGAAGGATAAGAGGAATTTTCCAGTGCATGTCACCACTGGAAATGAAAGTAGATACCTTGGCTTGGTTTAAAGAATTAAACAAAGAGCAAATGTTATAGAATGGGGGAGGTCCTGTAACTTACTTCCTGTAACTTATTTATTGTGTGCCAGGCACTGGGATAAACGTTACTGTGTGGACCTTTTCCTTACAATAACTCTATGAGGTGGAATTTGTTACCCCCATTTTAACAGAATAGGACACTGTGGCTCAGAGTTGTTGAATGGCTTCTATAAAAGTCACAATAGACATAACTGATGGCACCACTGGGACTCAAACTTAGACAATGGTCTCTTTTCTAGATAGGTGATGTTCTTGATAACTACTCTATTCTCTTCCACAATTTTGGGGTTGCCTTTCTCATGCCTCTCTGTGCCTCCAGAGGCTGGCCTAACCTGCCTTCCGATTTCCAGTTGCGTTTGGCCAGTGCGATCTACTAGTTTGACACAGAGGAAGGTAGGAGGGAGAGTCCATGGGTATTCAGTGTGCATACCTGAACTCCCTCCCAGCCCCCTCCAGTCCTGCTCAACCTGTGCACTCCACATACAGTACTTGCTTCCTCTGTTTTTTTTTTTTTTTTTTTTTAAGATAGGGTCTCGCTTTGCAGTTTAGGCTGGCCCTGAGCTCAGCCTGGAACTCACAGCAGTTCTCCTGCCTCTGCCCTCCCAAGTGCTGGGATTATAGGCATGAGTCACCAAGCCTAGAATTGTGGTATGTGGTACCAATGGCTGGTGGGCATGAGTCACCAAGCCTGGCATTGTTGTATGTGGTTACCTGGGATGCAACTTAGGACTTTTTGCAGGCAAGGCAGGCGGCACAATCACAGAGCTAAATTCCCAACACTTTCCTCTGGGTTTCGATAACTAATCCTTCATTTGAGAGCTCCATCCATATCTCAGAGCACCCAGTTCTACTGAACCATGGAGTTATAGCAAAGGCCATCTGGTCTACCAGGCTGAGAAATGACTGCCTTCCATTTGGTGTTTAGTCCTGGTTCAAGTGAAGTTGTTGAGCAATGGACACTTCCTACTCCTCTCTGAGTAGCTCTTGTTTCAGTGCCTCTGGCTTCTGGTCACTGAGAAAAACAGCAAGATCTGAAGCACCTCACTGGATCCCGTGTGGGCTCTACAAGGTGGTATTCAGAGTTTGGGAAAAGATACCAGCGTTTGACATTTGTATGAAGTTTTAAACTTTACTTTCTATTTAAGTGTATAGTAGAAGCTAGATGTGTGTCCAAAGGGAAAAGATCTGAGTACAAAACTACAATAATTGTGAAAAGCCAAGGTAATAATGACTGAATTCTTACCAAGATGTATTGACTGATGAAGGTCTTCTTGGAACTATTTCAAAAAGCAAATGGAACTGGTTGTTTTTG
>PVIR01029433.1:0-13510 GCA_004026965.1 Petromus typicus | reverse complement strand
ATAAGGGCTACCAGTGTGGCTCAGTGCAAAGGATTGGGCCCAGTCCTCAGTGACTCTGCACTAATTCAACAACCAACTAATGCTCATGGCTGGAAGATCTGGGGACCTTCTTAGTACATCATAACATGGCAAATAGTGGCAGTCAGACTTATGGGTTTGGAGGAGGTTTCAGACCACAGCAGTTACACACCCTGACACAGGTTAGATCCACATGGTGTCACTTCTATCCTAGTGACATTGACTCACGTGTCAGAACTAATCAGGCCACATGCTCTCTATATGATTTTGTGTGTGTGTGTGCTTCAGTGAAGCTGTTTTAAGATTTTTGAATAAAATCCCTATTAAAAAAAAAAAAAAGAAAAGAAAGGGAACTCTCAGGCAGTGCCGGTGGAGGGGTGGAGCAGAGGGGCTCGTTGGGCAGGGATTGCCCTGGAAGCGCTTTGGAAAGCAGCTGGGCAATATCTGCCAAAGCAGAAGGCACTCAGAGTGGAGACCCAGCAATTCCCAAAGTGCACACGGGCACTCCCAGAACAGAGTCGCTCAGCACACCTCACAACCCCAGTGAGAACCAGCAGCAGGATGCATAAGTAAGCGGCGCATGCTCATCCTCCCTAATCCCTGTGGAATTATTGATGGGAAATTCCAGAAACAATTTAAGTTTTAAATTGCCTCTCTGAGTAGCCAGATCAAATCTGAGCACTTTCTGCTCTGTGCAGGCCGGGCTGTGAACCCCTCCGTCCAGCGCACCCCTCCCAGCCCAGGCTTCCCCACTGCCTGCCACTCCCCCTCCACCACTGTGGCCGTCATTATCAGTCATGGCCTTTTCAACACCATTCTTCCCAGAGGGCCTGGTGGAGTCTGCTAGAAGCTGCGCCGTGCGTGTCCTACGGCAACAGATTTAGTACAGAAACTGACACACGAGCTCAGCTGCCTTCTAGTAAGCCAGATACTACAGCTGTGCAAAAAACACAAAATTATCCCACTCTCTTCAGACATTGTTTGATGTTTTGGGGGTTTTTGAGACAAGGTCTCACGTGTAGTTCAGGCTGGCCCTGAGCTCAGCCTTGAACTCACAACAATCCTCCTTCCTCTGTGTCCTGAGTGTTAGGATTATTGAGCCACCACGCCCAGCACGTATGTGGTACTGATTGCTGATGGGCGTGAGTCACCACACCCAGCACTGTATGTGGTTATCGGGGATTGAACTGAGGACCTTGCTCTTGCAAGGCACGCGCCAGAACCACTGAGCTAAATCCCCAACCCTCATCTGATGTTTTGTAAAAATAATTCTTTTTCTCAGGAGGCTGAGGCAGGAAGATTATACATTTGAGCCTAGCCTCAGCAAGACCCTAGCTCAAAATTAAAAATTTTAAAAGGGGGCTATATCTCAGTGTGAAGACCCTGGATTCACAGTAGTAAATCCACAATAGTAAAAAAAAGAATTCACAGTAGTATATCCACAGTAGTAAAAAGTTATTTTTCATAAAAATATGTTTGTATTAACATGTTATAGTTATTGTTATATTTTAATGAGTTGTTAACTATTTTTAATTTCTCAGTTTAATTATAATAAAAATTGCTAGATTTAACCCACATAAACTGTTTTGGGATCCTTAGTAATCTGAAGGTTGCAAAAGTGTGTCAGTCCAGGAACCTGAGAACCGCTGACATAACAGTAGCCCGCTCGATGTCTGGTTCCGGTGTCTGGTCTCAGCCTTGCCTTGCTCAGCCCTTTGATCGAGCAGAATGGCGTCACATGTGGAGGGCTACTGGATACTCCTGATGGGAGGGAAGGGTCCAGAGACAGCAATAGGCTGATTTCATGAGATGAAACATGGCACAAGGAATAATTATGAGGTTCAACTTTTAGGTCCCAAGTACAGGTTTGGGAAAAAGAGTTCTAAACTTCATAATTGCTGCACCCAGGACAATACTTGGGGGTTGCAGGGGTAGGTGTCAGCTGACAGAAAAAGACTGTCATTTATCCCATGTTCATAGATTTCTGGGCCCCTGGAGCAAGGTGATCGGTACTGGTGACAAATCTAGCTTCCCTCTGAAAACATCTTTATTTTGCCACCATTTCTGAAGATGGTTTCACTGTATACAGAATTCTAGGTTGAGTTCCTGCCCCACAAAGGCTCAGCATAGCCAGGACTTCAGTCTACAAGCATAGTGCTCCTTCCTGTCTGGGATTTTTGTCCCTCTTCTTCACCCACACTGGCTGCCCCAACCTGCAGCCACTGTCACAAGGGCCCAGTAACCCTGAGACTCTGCTAAGACTGTGTGTCCAGGTCCTGGGGAAATGTGGGTGGGTGTGAGTTCCCCACAGTACCCCTTGCCTGCCCCTCAGCCAGGTACACTCTTGTTTCTGCAAAGATAACCAAACTCCCACCAACATGGGGCCTAAGTCCTCGCCTCTCACCCGAGCCCCTGTGTCTGGCCACCGCCTTCCTTCCTAAGCACAGGAGGCACCATGTGACCTAGAGCATCTTCCTGCATGACAGGGACATCAGTTCTTTGCCAGTGGTGAGGGGAGTCCCCCCATCTACCATGTGCCCCCCCAGGCCAGGACAGCATTATAAGTGGTGACATTTGCAGCAAATATGTAATGCACTTAGGCTAATTATGGCAGAAAAATGCTTATTCCTGGGGATCAGGTAACTGCTCAGTTCTTAGGTGGTCAGGACCTCAGCACAGATGACAAGGACAGAGGCCCGCTGGCTCCCACGTGGCTGGAGCCCAGGCACTGAATGCCGCCCACAGTGGCCCAGAGTGACCGGAGCACCTGCTGTCCCCATGCTCACTCCCCTCCAGGTGTCCTCCAGGGGTCTGGGAGGGAGAACCCCAGATGGGGGGCTTTTGCTGTCCAGCCTGTAGTGTCAGCAAGACCCACTAGGATGTGCCCCTGTACCAAGGTGGCCATTTGAGCAGTAACACTAAGGGCATGGAGAATACTTTCCTCGGATTTCTATAGTCTACAGCTCACACCTATGGCGATGTGTCAATCAGCTTGTCATTGCTATGACACTCACAATTTAAAGGAAGAGGAGTTGTCTTGGCTCACAGTGTCAGAGTTCAGTCCACAGCTGGCTGGCTCCCAGGTAATAGGGTCCTGGTGGAAGGGTGCGCTGGAGGAAAGCCGTCATCTCGGGACCTCAGGGAATCAGAGAGCAGAAGAACAAGAGGGGAAGACACAGGAAACAGACCTAGTCCCCAAGGTCACACCTCCAGGAACCACCCAGACCCACTACTGACTTCCATGAGGGGAAGACCCTGTGAGGCTAATGCAGCAGCTCGGCACCCCTTCCAGACTAAGGTGCTGCCTCTCTATGGTTTGACACCATTGGCCAGCTCCTCGCATGGTCACAGGAAGGCTGCCATAGTTCCTGCCGTTGCATCAAGGCATGAGGTCACTAAGAGCCCCGCTTCAGAGTAGGGATCCCCTCCCATTTCCATGCCAAGGCTGCTTTGCACATCTGCTGTCAACCATCATGAACAAGAAGAGGGAAGATAGCAAAGTAGTCCAGACTGGAGCTGAGCTGGCTGAGCTGTATAGAGGAGAGTGAGCAGATTATTTGAATCAGGCTGTCTGTGGCAAAAGGAAGGGAAGGCCAAGGTGGATAGGTAAACAACCATCAGGTGATCAATGGCAGAACCCAGGCCAGATGTGGCCATCAGTGAGGACCCCATTCACATGCTCCTGAGTCCCAACCCATGGACCTTACAGCTGGAGGATGCAAGAAGCCCGGGACGTTCCCAGCAGGAGCTGTGTAGGAAGGACATTCCCCACCACTGTACAGCCCTTCCAGGCCCCTTTTCATCACACACACACACACACACACACACACACACACACACACACACACACACACAAGCTGCATGGCACTGTGGCTTCTCCATCCCCCAGAGTCTGCTTAATAGGAAACAGGGTTTGGTGGGAACAAACGATTTACGACAGCCCGGGCCTCAAACTGGAAACATCTGTCTTTGCCATCACGCAGCCCGTCTTGGCTCCTGAGGGGCCTTCTCGGCCCGGCTGGGGGCCCGAGAACCTTGAAGAGAAGAACATGGGGCCCTTGGCCTGGGAGAGGCCTCCCGGCTCCCACCTCAGATACCTCTGCCTCGTGGTATCCCAGCCCTGTCATGCTGCCCCCACTGCAGACCTCGAACACTTCAGCCTGCTGTTCTTGGTTTACCTGCCCACTGGGCCGGGACCAGCAGGACAACGCCCCCTGAGCCCTTTCTCACCCCGCCACCTGTGCTTATGCTCTGCCCACATTAGTTTTCCTGTCCCTGCCTGGCCAGTTACTGTCCCGGTGGAGGCCGGACTCAGTAGTTGTCCCTTCCAGGCAGCCAGTCACCTGCGGCCTCTGCAAAGACCTGGGCAAACATCGAGGGCAGAAGTGACCACAGGCTCCTGGGAACAAAGGCTGTGGCCATCAGGTTCCCCACGGTGGCCACTGACACCCATATCCCTGGCTTCTTCTAGGCCGCTATCCCACCTCCCAGCTCCCTGGGAGAACCTGGCCACTTGGCCTCCAAGTAGGCACTGCCCTGGGCCTGTCACCAGCCCTCCCAGGGCCTCAGCTGCCTGGCATGTAAAGAGGATGAGACTCCAAGGGACACGGCTGCTGGAACACAATGTGAAGAACACCAAGAGCCTGGCAGGGATGCTTAGCAGGTTGGGGGTTGCGGCTGACCCCAAAGGCTACCAGGCTGAACTCTCCTGACAGCCTCCTGGAGGAAATGCCCCTGAGTGTGTGTGTGTCTGACAGGGCCAGCACCTGGCAGGCTGGGGTCTTACAGGAGGGTGTCCATCATTGTGGGTGTGAAGAAGGTGCAGGAGAAACTGCGTGTCCTGGCCGCCCTGAGGAGAATGTGCCTCCTCACGCGTCAGCCTGGCCTGCCAGGGCTTCCATACCCAACCACCACCTTGTTGTCCCAGTTTTCTGAAAGGACGCAGCTCCTCCAGCCTCAAAGGAGAACCTCCACTCTGGCCAGCACAAGCCCCCGGGTCAGCCTGGGGAACATAAAATGGGTCATCGTCCCTGCTACACAGACAGGAGACTGAGGCATGGCGGAGGACCAGGCCTCAGTGCTGGTTCTGTTTCTTCCCTGTCCCACTCACTGCCTGAGGGACTGGGATCTGACACCCCGGAGGCCTGGGCGGGGGCTAGTGGGTGAGGAGTGCCAGGCCTGGGGCTGGGGAGGCTGAGGCTCTGCTGGGGGTGGGGCCCACAGGGCCGTTTCCAGCCAGCCCCCACCCCAGCAGGAAACACCCTGAGACCAGCCACCCCTGCCAGAAAGCAGAAGGCCCAGACCCAGCCTCCCCTCAGTCCAGAGGCCGGGAGACCAGATGTAGCCAAGGCAGCCATTCCAAAATGTACATATCTTCAAAGCAGGGCTATTTTCCATGTCCTTCGGGCGATTTTAGAACAAGTCTGTAAAACTGGAATTTTAATGGATGACATATTGTGTGAGTGTGCGCGGGTGGACCTCTGGTGGCGCTGTGGCAGAGGCTTCTTAGGAGGTGGTGGTGATGGTCTTCACAGACATCCAAGGTCACTGCCAGGCTCCCGCTGACACGGAGGAGCCGCACCCTCAGGACCTGCGGGTGGGCGGGGCCGGCCAGCCAGTGGGCGTGGCAGCGAGACCTTCCGATTTGAACCACTGTCCCAGCTGCCCAACTTTACAGGTGCCCGCTCGTGTGTCAGCCTGCAGCCCGGCTGTCCTAAGCGCAGGCCACCTTGACAAAGTCCAGCTGTGGCTTCCCCAGCAGCTCAAGCTGTCAGCAGAGGCTTCTCCAGAGGCTGGGAAGAGGATTCAGCAGGAAGGCAGTGCAGCATGTCTACTAGAAGCCATGGCCACCCTTTTGTTTTGTGGTTGCCGTTGTTGGGCAGGGAAAAGAAGAGATAATCGCATCAGGATGTGGATGTGAACTCTCCCCCAAGTGTCGTGTGCGCAGTATATATGCGAGTGCAGGCGCGGGTATGAGTGTGTGTGTGTGTGTGTGTGTGTGCGCGCGCGCGCGCCCCTAGAGTTCAACAGTGCACAGCACATGAGACACGGGTGGCAGCCCCGACAGTGGTGGGCTCTGCACACCCCAGGCACCCCAGGCCCCATCCTCCTGAGCCAAGACTAGGCTTGCCACCCTGCAAGATGGGCAGAGCCAGGCAGGAGTCCACACTTTACCCCAGGGCGCCCAAGCCCCTCTCAGCCTCTCATACTCCCACCATCCTGGTGACACTGCATCCTTTCTGTGGACACCCCAGGCACCGTGGGGTGCAGGGCAGTGTGACCTTGACTCTGAGGCTTGGCAGGGCCCCGCCCTCCTACCTGAGTCATAGGATTCTCCAGAGGCTGGCAGAGCTGCTGCTGGAGCCAGGAGAGCTGAGCTCACCGCCTTGTCCACCACTGGCCCTGCACTGGCAGCGAAGGGTGTGTCCCCTCCTGGGGCGTCTGAGCTTGAGTTTCCTCCTCTGACCTGGACACCCAGGCGTCACAGCTCAGCTTCCTCAGCGATGCTGCATCTCTCCAGATCTCGGGCCCTTGTCCATTGTCTCACCTGACCCTGGTCAGAGCCAGGGCGGGGCCCTGAGTGAGGGACTCAGGGCGCGGCTGCCGCTGGGCCACAGAGCAGAGGTGAGCAGGAGCACAAGCAGTCCCTGAGCTGAGGGGAGCAGGCCTCGTTGGGCATCCCTGAGGAAGAGCTGCAGGGAAGTCAGGCCCCACGTTGGAGGGGCAGCTGCTGGCCTGGGCGTTGGTGAAGGTGACAGATGGAAGCTATTGTGGGTTGCATGCTGGGACATGGCCAGGCTAAGGTCTTGAGCAGCTGGATCGCCTGCTGGAAGAGTGATGCAGTCTGGTCTGGGGAGTGTATGAGTGTGTGGGTCAGAGGGCCCAGCATGGAGGCAGTGACAGCTGGACACTGAGGCTGCAGCGCTCTGGTGGAGGTCTGGGACCCACACAAGGAAGTGCCCAGCAGCCTGCACTGTAGGCCTCGTCCTGTTTTCTGTCATGTCAGCCAGTCTCCCAACCACCTTGAAAACAGCAGTGAGCCAACCATGGTTCACATCAGGGAAACTGAGGTATCCGTCAGTGGCTCTGGGCTGCAGGTCACAGGAGGCCTCAAGACCTCAAATCCAGGCCTCCTGTCCAGAGCCACCACTGGCCAGCTTGTCATGTGGCTGTGCTCAGAAGCTCCTGAGGGTTCAGATCGGGCTCCCAGGGAGTGCATAATGGGGTTCCTCCATGGCAAGGACAACCCCAAACAGCAGCACCCTCAGAAATTCAGAGGGTGAGAAGGACAGGAGAGGCCTGGGAGGATTGCTTGTGATGCACCTCGCCCTCCAGGAGCTCAGTAGATGAGAGGATGGGGGCATTATGTCAGAGCAGATCCCTTGGTCCCTATGCTGTGGACTTGTGCAGGATGTGAAGGTAGTACTGCACAAGCAGAGGCCCCAGCATCGCCCGGGGCTGGAGATGAGGGGGGCTTGGCCTGTTCCGTCTGAAGGGGGGCTGCCACAGGCTTCTTGCTTAGGGAGGATGCTGGGCACACACTGAGAATTCAGGATACAGAGGTCAGGCCCCTCCTTCCGAAGGCCAGGCAGACACAGCCCGCAGACTCCTCCATGTCATGGCCTTGTCTGGGCCTTGCTGGTCTCTCCCTGTTCTTCAGCCTGCCCCAGGTGTAAGACAAAGCCTCTGCCTTGGTTTCCCCACAGTGCCTGGCTGAGTGGGCACTGATCTGCTGCAAACTGCGCACTAGAAGCCACTGTGTGAGCTCTCAGGAGTGTGGGGGTGACTGTTAGACCACATGGGTGCTGGTGGGGAGAGAAGAGTCATGGGCGGCCCAGATCCTCCCTAAAGCAGACCTCATCTAACTGCCCTGCTTTCCTTGGGTGTGGTGAGAGGAAGGTCCTGCTGCCTGAGACCCTCTGGTCCCTCGGGCCTCTGCCCATGAGCTCAGTCCAGCTCCTGTACCTGGGGCTGTTGTCCCTATGGCACAGAGATCATGGCTGGTTAGCCAGGAAGCTCCTCCAGGAAGATGCTCCCTAAATACCGCCTCCACCTGGTCTTCTTTAGGGCCCAGGAACCCCGAGAGCAGAGCTGAGCAGGCAGCGGTGCATGAGTCACCCCGGAAGATGGGGCCTGTCCTGGGACCAGGTGCTGGAGGGTGACGCCATGCCCTGCCCTGAAGAGGCTCCCATCCACCCTCCCAGGCTGGCTGAAGTCCTGGCTCAGCCTTCGCCCCTCCTCTACTCCAACACAGACACACCAGCCCGTGATGCAGGGCAGGAACACTTACCAAGCATCCACAGCCAGCGCTGATGAACCCCTGGGGTGCTAAGTAAGGGGTAGGGGGCAGCCACCAAAGAGAGCAGGTTCCTCTGGTGAAGCTGCCAACCCCCAGGAAGGACAAGCTAGAAGGAGAAAAGAACACAGGAAGGTGCTCAGCACTGTTACTGGACCAGAGATAGAGGCAGAACTGGCCCAAAGCATCCCGGAGTCAGGGAGTGAGAGCACAGCAGGGCTCAGCTCTAGGTCACCCCATTTCCATGGGCACTGGCACTCAGGCTCCAAGGGCAGCCACTGCTCCCTGTCTGAGCTGGGCAGAAGACCCACAGTGACCTCCAGTGGGCCCCTGTCAGCTCCTTCTCCTCCTCTGGCCCAGGTAACCCTGGGGGACAGTGGGCGGACAAATCCCACTGCCTCCCTAGACCACCTAGCAGATGTCAGGGCTGAGAGCCTGGGCTGTGTGTGGAGGAGCTGGGGCCTGGAGGTCTAGTGAGAGGAGACCCGGCCTGAGCCAGTGGAGACAGCCTCTCGCTGTTCTTTAACACTTTTTTTGGTACCAAAGATCAAACTCTGGACCTTGCGCTTTCGAGGCTGGCATGGTGCTGCTGAGCTAAATCCTTGGCCCTTCTTAAACATTCTTACAGTATATTAAACTTTCACATAATAAAAACATTCAACAAGCAAGGAATAGAAGAGAATGCCCTCAGTATGGTAAAGGTTCCTAACTACTCTGAAGGTTGAGGCAGGAGAGTCTCTAGTTGAAGGCCAGCTGGGATAGTGAGACCCTCTCTCAAATAAAATTAAAAAGTAGCTCAGTGGTAGAGCACTCACCTCGTATGTGTGAGGCTCTGGCTTCGATCCCAGGACTGCAAAACAACAGTAACAAGAAGCCCATCACTAACATCACACTGCTGTGAGGTCAGATCCATTACAGCTAAGATCAGGAACAGGGCAGGATGCTTGCTGTCACCATTCTTGCCCTGCGCTGCCGAAGAGGTCCTCATCTGGCTAAGTGCTAGGGAAAGATGTGGAGGGCATCACATTGTAAAGGAAGAGATAAAAAGATCTCTTTGCAGGTGATGTGATCTCCTACATAGAAAAATCCTAAAGAACCCATTTATGATGATTTAAAGGGAATGTAGCTCAGTGGTCATGTCCCCGCCTAGCAAGCACAAGGCCCTGGGTTCTGTCCCCACCACCACAATTAATCAATCAATTAATATCAATGAATATTACACCTAATAAGCAAGTCCAGTAAGTTTGCACAATGCAAAGGAACACATAAAATCTACTTATTTCTTTGCATAAGGAAAGAACAATCCAAGATGAAATTAAGAAAATAGTTTCATTTCCAAAAGCATGAAAAAGAATAAAATACTTGGGAATAGATTTAACAAAAGAAATGTAGGTCTTGTACTCTCAAGGCTACAAAACATTGTTGAAAGGATTTTTAAGACTAAAATTAATGGAAAGACAACTGTGCTCATGAATCAGAAGATGTGACATACTGTTAAGACGACAGTGTTCCCCAAGCTGTTCTAGAAATGCAACAGCCGCACCTCTTATGGGAGGAACCGACGCCAGCCAGGCCCAAGGCAGCACCAGGACCTTTGCTGCTCAGTTCCAGCCCCTCCAGTTCTGGAGGGGGAAACTGCTGTTTTTAAAATGGTCACAGAATGCCAAGCATGGTGGCTCATGCCTGTAATCCCAGCACTCACTCTGGAGACAGAAGCAGTAGGATTGCTATGAGTTCAATACCAGGCTGGGCTACATAATAAGCTCAGGGCCAGCCTGAACTACAAAGCGAGACCCTGTCTCAAAAAAAAAAAAAAAAATCAACACAAGATCATATCAAATTTAAAAGCTTCTACACAGCAAAGGAAACATCTGACAGTATAAAGAGAAAACCTAGAGAATGGGAAAAATCTTCTGATAATTATCCCTCAAACAGGGGACTAATATCTAGAATATATAAAGAACACACAAGTACTAGCTTGCTTAAAGTAATAAGCAAATGAAATGAACAGGCACTTCTCAGAAGAAGTATGAATGGCCAATAAATACATGATGATATATTCAACATCACTGGCCACTACAGAGATGCAAATTAAAACAACAGTATGAGGAGCCAGGGATTTAGCTCAGTGATTCCAGCAACTGCCTGGCAAGCACAAAGTTCCAGGTTTGATCCCCTGTACCACATACCACAGTGCTAGGCGTGGTGCTGACGCCTGTAATCCTAACACTTGGGAGGCAGAGGCAAGAGAATTGCTGTGAGTTGGAGGCTAATCTGGGCTATATAGTGAGTTCAGGGTCAGCCTGAACAACAAAGTGAGACCCTGTCTCTAAAAAACAAAAGAAACAACACTTCAATTCCATTCTACTCCAGGCAGATGAGCCCTCAGCAAGAAGTCAAATAATAAGAAATGTGACAAGACTACAAGGGAGAAAAAGGAAACTTTCTCCATTGTGGGTGGGAATGTAAACTAATACAACCACTGTGGAAATCAGTATTAAGATTTTTCAAACTTGGGGCTGGGGATATAGCTCAGTGGTTCCGGCGCCTGTCTTGCAAGCTCAAGGACCCGCGTTCGATCCCGATCCCCGGTAACCACATAACAATACTGGGCGTGGAGACTCACACCCAGCAGCAATCAGTACCACATACCACAGTGCTGGGTGTGGTGGTTCATGCCTGTAATCCCAGCAATCAGGAGGCACAGGCAGGAGGATTGCCGTGATGTGAGTTTGAGGCTGAGCTCAGGGCCAGCCTGAATGACAAAGGGAGACCCTGTCTCAAAAAAAAAAAACCTAAAACAACAACAACAACAAAAAAGTAAGACACATAAGCTTAAGTATCACATGGTGTTTCTTATATGAGAAACCCAAAGTACCAACAGGTTAAAAAGACATATAAAAGACAGATAATAGGAAACAAAGAGACCTTTTGCAAATAAGGACCGAAAAATAGGGGAAGGGGAGGGAGCAACGAAAAATAGGGAAGAGGCTTAAAACAGAGTGAGATGTGTTATGTGCATGAACCAACTCCCCATGAAGAAGGCAGTCCTTATGTACCACTCGTGCACTAATAAAAATAATATTGAATAAGACGGCCACATCCAGCACGAGCGGGGGAGTCAGACCTTCAGGGTCCTAGCTCGGCTCAGGAGGCATACCAGGGGCTCACAGCGAGTTCCTGGACTCCAGAGCCCCTGAGCATCTCACAGGGAATCCTCTTTTTTCCTAAGCATGGCTGAGTCTGCTCTGGGGCCAGGTTATCTGGAACTTCATGGGAACTCTCTGTCTAGGCCATCAAATGTATATTGTGCGCTGTGTTCCACATACTTCAAGACAGGCCCCCCTGCAGGGGGAGCTGTCACCTCCCAAGAAAGGGCCAGAGAGGCAGAACTAGAACATGCTCTCCCTGAATGGATTCCCACTTTGTCACTCACCAGCTGTGGCTTCCAGCTAATCTCTTTGCAGGTGTGAGCCTCAGTTTACTCATCCATAAAACAGGGCTGTCACTCACTTCTGGTAGGTGGGAGCGTTACAGGTCATAGTACAGCAAACTTGCAGGAATGCTTGGCTAGTAAATGGCTGAGACTTCTACGGCCATCAGCTTGTAGGAGTGCAAGGTGCGTGGTGTGGCTGGGAATGGCTGAGGCCATGGACAGAAATCAGGATTCCAGGCCATAGAAAGGTCAGGACTGCCGCACAGTGGGAAGGTGTGAGGCTAAAATCCAGCGTTTGCGCACTGAACCATTAGCACACTCAGCCCTCTCAAGAGCTCATCTTACAGAAAAGAAGCAGCATGAAACATTTCCCAACCAGCCGAGGACGTACCACAGGTAGGAGGATGGCCACAGTTCAAGGCCTTGGCTACATAGTAAGTTCAAGACCAGCCTGAGCAACTGTCTCAAAAAAAAAATCAAGACTAAGCACCAAAACAGAACCACAGTGCGGGGACTGTTGCAGCTGCCAGCCCAGGACTGTGGCCACTATAAGAAGCCCTGGAATGAGGAGTTTCCAGGGATGTCTGACATGTTCCCAGGATCTGGGTGGCTGCAGGCAGTTCCTTTAGAATTGTTTATTCCCCTGCACTGTTGTCTTTATGCACTTTTATCTGTGCCTAGTTTCATGATAAGAAAAGTTTTTGAAAAAAGAAAACAAAAACCTCACAACAAAAGGACCAGGAAAGGGGCTGAGCCACAGATAAGAGTGAGACTTTCACAGTGGGAGAAGGTAGCAGAAAGCTTGGCAGGACAAAGGAAAATCAGGAGCAAATAGGTTTCTTTGGGAATGCTGGGAAGGGTGCTCTGCAGACCCAGGGGGCTGCCACCTTCCATGAGGCTCACCTGGGTGATGATGAGGTCTTCTGTACAGATATATCTTTATAATAGGAAAACCTAGAAGTTTTAAGGGCCGCTGTGGCAGTAGCTGTGAGGGCCGGCCGGAAGGGGGGCCCCTCTGGCTACACTGACCCATTTTCCAGAGGTGGCCTCCAGAGGCCCAGAGATAAGGCTGGCGTCTGGCTGGACTAGTTCTCTGGTCAATCTATCTGTGGCAGGAGCTGGAGCCCCACTCCTTCCGGAAAAGTTTATTAGCATATCTCAGCTATCTGGGCGCCTGGGAGCCGGCGCTGCAGTGGGAGGCCCAGGCTGGGCTGCCCTGCCCTGCCCAGCTGTCCCAGCAGGATGGCGTCTGAGGAGGGCCTGGCAGGCTCCTGCTCTGCTGTTCCTTCCTAGGGCCCTGGAACCACCCCCATCTGGAAGTTTGGGGTCTGAGCCAGGCTGGTGGCCTGGGAGTGGGTCTGCAGCCCCGGGGGAAAGGGGGAAGCCCAGGACAACAGGCCTGGAGCTCCTGTAAGCCCCTCTGGGTTTGCCTCTTACATCAGCAAGGTCTAAAGGTCTCAATCCTTGTCATTTTTATGCCAAAAGATAGGGTTAAGGGAGGTCAGGACACCTAGAGAACATAAAGAGAAATCCTTTGGCTACTTGGAAACTAAAAAGGTATCATCAAGAGTTCAGAGACAAATGATACTCTGGGTTGTATGTAACTTATAAGAGATTAGTATCCTAAAGGTCCACACAAGAATAGATGGCCCAATTGGAAAGTAACAAAAGAATGCTCAGTACAAAATAAAATGGTCATGAACTTACACGATGCTCATTTGCTCCAGTACAAACAGATTAAAATGAGATTTTTTTTTTTT
>PVIR01029432.1:0-21128 GCA_004026965.1 Petromus typicus | reverse complement strand
CGTTAGAGGTGAGGGTTAGGGTTAAGTTTAGGCCTACCGTTAGGCTTAGAGTTAAGGTTAGGGTTACCGTTAGGGTTAGGATTAATGTTAGGGTTAGGGTTAGGGTTAAGTTTAACGTTATGGTTACCGTTAGGGTTACGGTTATGTTTAGGGTTAGCATTTGGGTTAGGGTTAAGGTTAGGGTTAGCGTTAGGTTTAGGGTTAAGGTTAGAGTTAGCGTTAGGGTTAGGGTTAATGTTAGGGTTACTGTTAGGGTTAGAGTTAAGGTTAGGTTTAGGGTTAGGGTTATGGTTAGGGTTACTGTTAGGGTTAGCGTTAGGGTTAGGGTTCAGGTTATCGTTAGCATTAGGGTTAGGGTTAATGTTAGGGTTAGTGTTAGGGTTAGGGTTAAGGTTAGGGTTAGCGTTAGTGTTAGAGTTAAGGTTAGGGTTAGGGTTTGTGTTAGGGTTTGTGTTAAGGTTAGGGTTAGCGTTAGGGTTAGGTTTAAGGTTAGGTTTAGCGTTAGGGTTAGAGGTAAGGTTAGGATTAGGGTTAAGGTTAGGGTTAGCGTTAGGATTAGGGTTAAGGTTAGGGTTACCGTTAGGGTTAGAGTTAAGGTTAGCGTTAGCGTTAGTTTTAAGGTTAAGTTTAGATTTACCGATAGTTTCAAGAATTAATTCTTACTTTATCCCATTAAACTAAAATATTTTGCATGTAGTAACTATTGCACTATTTTCACAAATTTTCTGTTCTTTCTTCGTTATTATTAGCTAGCACTAATGTAGATATCATTTGTTCTTTATTGAGCATCATGGTACATTTTAGATAGACATTGTGATAATATTCAACACTGAGAATTTGTATCTGTACAATAAATATCATGATTCTCATTTTTTTTCACACCTGTCTGCCTTAACTACAAATCCCAACTCACTATATACATAAGCTTTGTTTCCAGTTTCTTTTAGATGCCAGTTCTTAGGCTGTGGTCTTGGTCTTGTACCAATTACACATCATTTATTAATTCCCCTTTCTCATCCACTTCTTGAAGTTTACCCGGAGCTTATCAAAAATTTCTGAATGTGTACCATTTCATCGTATGTTGAATTAATCATCAACCATCTTGATAATAATACGCCTGTTATTTACTACATATAAAGGTACTGATTAGTCGAGGGAGAACAAAGTCAATTAATGAATGTTCTATATTTTGGAATTTGAGTATTCCAAAGGTCACATGTGTTAGTACCTAAGGTGATAGCATTCAAAGGGGATGGAATCTTTAAAATGTGGGACTTAATAAGACGTGATTATGCACTGGGGGCTGCTACTAAAGTGACTGGTTCTCCTGCTACATTCTCAATATTTTACTGCTTGACTATGAAATGAGTGGCTCTGAGATCCTCCATACTGTTTTACTTTGACATTCATAAAATGTACGAGAAGCAAGGGAATCATGGGCTGGAACATCCAAATATTTCTATCAAAATAAAATTTTCCTACTTATATGGCAGTTATCTCAAATATATGTTAGAACAACAAAGCTGCCTTACATAGCATTGAAACTCAGGAAAGGCCATCCCTTGGTCACATTTTACTTCAATATTTTAAACATCACAAAAGCAAAGTTTTCAAATTTCATCAAATATTTTCCTAACAAAATGAATTTTGTATTCCCCAAGAAAGACTTATGCCAATATTAAATTTTGTTTGCATGTGTTAAAATGATACATATTTAAAGAAATATATACATATTATTTGAAAATAATTTTTTCTATATTTTTCAAATTATCTAGAGAAGAAAAGAACAATAGAAAATTCTAAATTTTTATTTCAAGAACTCTTCATGTAGTGCAAATGTTTTCTGACTATTTGGAAGAAAAATATAGCACTATTAAATTGATATTAGTAATTTGTACATAATAAAATTTAATCTGTATTTAGTGGACTCTAAAAAGATAAATGAAAATGCTTTCATTGAAACAAAACTTCTAATAACAAATAATACTGCAGCCATTGGAAAAACAAGCCTTAAAAATATTTCAAAATGTGAATGAGATTATTTGAAGAGTGAGACAGACAAAAATATTTATCATGTCTCAATTATTTCTCATGCATCTTTAGAAAAATGTCAAATCATGGAAACATATATGACAAAACAGGAGAAAACATTTGCAGTTAATGTATTTAAATAATGAATTATATCAAGTATGCATGAACATATATATATGGGGGGGCGGTAGGCTGGGTAGAGCTATGGGAAAAAATGAGAATAAAGTTGTGTCTTATACTGGTACAAATCCCCATTATGGAGTGCATTCATGATGCATGTATGTAATGTACCAATAAAGATTAAAAAAAAAAAAAAAGAATGCATGAGCAAATCTAAAAAGTCAAATTAAATGATGAGTATACAATTAAATACAAAGTATATATATAGAATTCTTTTTCTTTGAAATAAAATGTATAAATGCAAATAACCATATAAAAGATTGTTAAATGTTAACTACCGGGGAATTACAGATTAAACATGAAAATTATCATATTATGTCTAATAGAATGGGTAATATATAAAACACAGAAGGTCACACATGTTCTGTAACATTTTGAGAAACTAGATGTGTTACACGTTCCTAGAATATAAAATTATGCAGTGACTTTCAACCACAGTTAGATTGATAAACATGGGGTTGCCATGTAAGGTAACAATTTTATTACTGAATGCAACTGAGGAGGCTTAAAAGTCTGTATCCACACCAACACTTATACATGACTATTGGTGAAAGAATTTCCAGTGGCCAAATAGAGGGTTTGTCTGTGTATTATATGATATCTTCTTATTTCATTTTATAATTACTACTTTACATCACTGACTCAATATATCACCTTTTGGTAATTTTTTAATGTATTTATTGTCAATGTGTATATATATATATATATATGTGTGTGTGTGTGTGTGTGTGTGTGTGTGTGTGTGTGTATGTGTATGTGTATATACACACATCAAAATAAATATATGTACATATATATATTCAGGTTCTAAATATGCAACGACCTTATTTTTGTATTTTCATTCACTTTTTCAGTTTGTTTTCTTTTCTCTGTTCTCTTTTTAGCACTATTTTTCAACATTACAGCAAGAAATTTAAAGATAATACTTCAGTGATGCCAATTAACACTACTATTTTCAAGGGTGACATAACAATGTACCTTTTCCTATTCTGTAACATTAATTATATGCTATGAGGAATAAAATGAAGTGAAGTTTTGGTACTGCGTGAGACTCCGAGTTAGAATGAAGAGACATGTTTCTTTTGCTAAGTGATGTTAATATTGTAAATGCACTCTTATTTTTGTTCTTTTCTTGAAAAAAAAATCTATTGTTTTGTATATATAAGCTTAGTAGTTAATCATCTTATTAAGTTTTGTTAGTGATTTTAGCTGCTTTTCCCTTGAGTTTTTTCTTGAGTTTTCTGGACGCATCATTATATCTCCCAAAGTTTATTTCTTACTTTCCAATTTTTTTTAATTTTTTAATCTTTATTGGTCCATTAAATGTACACATCATGATTGCACTCCATAATGGGGATTTGTACCAGTATAAGACACAACTTAATTCTCATTTTTTCCCATAGCCCTACCCATCCTACCGCCCCCCCATATATATAAAATTTATTTCCTTACTTTTTTGTTATGATCTCAACATTTTCCCCTATCTTCCTATTTTATATTTAGCATTTTCTATTCTGATGGGACTGGCAGAAATTGTTCAGACAACAAACTTGCACAAGGACAAGGCGGCCCTCTCAGCTTCCCCCCATTTTTCAACTTCTGAGAGAAGAGGGAAAGCTAATCTCTCCACCCACTATCTGTCTTCTTTCGTATACTTACATCTGGTCCAGGAAGCTCCACGGTGGCTGAAAGAGCAGATGCTGCTGGGTATGTGCTGCTGTGGGTGAGGAGCTGCACGGCAGCAGCGAGATTTTGTTCAAATCTGGATTTTCAGCTGCAGTCATTTGACCCACAGGGAACACGATGGCTTTTTAACATTCTGTCCTTTAGCATCTTAATATTTTTAAATGGTTCATATTATTCTAATTATCATTAACTAACTTTAAAATGGTTAAAACAACACCAAGATAGAGTTTTGAAAGGTTTTGTAGGTGTGTGTGTGTGTGTGTGTGTGTGTGTGTGTGTGTGTGTGTGCCTGACAGAAGCTCAGGTGCATAAAAACTACTTAGAATTACTGAATTTTATTTATTTTCTCAGTAAGTCCTATTTTAAAAGATCAAAAGTCCCTAATTGCTGTTTTCCATGGAAAATTCTAGTTACAGTTCATTTGAAATTTAAAAGACTAAATCAGTTAATTGTATTTATGTTTAAAGCTTTTAATTGTACTTTTGAGAACGTTAATATTTGGTAAGAATTAACAAACATAAAGGTAAATATTTCAAATACTTACAAATAATATTTTCAGTGGGAATTAAAGAGAAAAAAAATATTTCCCAACATTACATTGATACTGTTATTGTAAGCACTTTATTATCAAATGTATGAAAGTTATTTCTAAATTTGATCCAGAGTCTATCTGTTATAAATCAGGTTACTTTGATAATCTCTATATTTAGTTTTAGTTGTCCACATTGTAGGGGCAATAAACATAATTATTAGGAAAAATTAGTTCTAGAAGTTAATACTGGAACAATAATTTATTTCAATTCTACTAATAACTATTGAGATTTCCAATATGATAAAGAGTTTAGAACTATAATTTTTATAATAGATCTTAACTGTGATAGACAAAGACCCATTATTTTCATGTTTTCTATTTCTAAACATCAATCAATTATAAGCCTTCAGAGAGATTAGTATTATAGTTTATGGCTTTTTGTTTTTAAAATTAAATGATGCCCCTGTGTGATTTTTCTTTCATGATTTAACAGGACCCTACATATTTTTGAGCTCTGAAAACATATTTAATGTGTTCAAGGTTATTTTATCACCTCTACTGCTTCCAGATCAGTTTATCTTCTTTAGTAACCTTTGATAGGAGTAACTGTTCAAACACTAAATCATGTACTGGTGAAACTCAGGTCTGCGTGGAACCTATTTAACATGTTATCTTTCCCTGGTTCTCAGAAATAACACTCTATGGAGGTGGTGTTCTCTAATAAAGTTCCTGTTGGGATTGAGATTCAAAATAACCCACCAAAAGGCTCATTGTGTTGCAGGCTTTGTTACTAGATGATTAGCTTTGGGGAGTGATGCAACTGTGACATCTCTAACTTCATCTATGGTGTCAATCGGTAAATAAGTTCATTGACTGGATGGTCTGCTAGGAGGGGAGGCCTAGTTAATGTAAGTAGTCAAAGAAGATGTGCATCTGAAGATTGTGTCTCATTCCAAACTAGTCTTCTTTGGATTTTTGTCCTCTCTCCTTTCTGACGGCCAAGAGTGGAGGAGCTTTGCTTCCCTAAACCCTTTCCACCACTGTGCTCTGCTTCACCATGTGTCCACAATTTGAAAGCCACCCAACAAAGAGCTTAAACCTCTGTGAATGAAAATCAATCCTTCCCTTTCAGTTTTTATCTTTAAGAATTTTAGTACTGTGACCGAAAGCTAACAGTGGAATTCAGTGTAATCAGATAAACACATAAACTAGTAGAAACTAAGAGGTGTTTCATGGGTTTAAATACATACACAATCTCATCAAATTGTAAAAATTAGATATATGTTTACACATTCATACACTATTATATATCAATTAAACTATTCAATAAGATACAAAGGCAGCTAGTTAGACACAACATTTATTACTTGGAATACTCATCGTTAATAGTAACCCAGAAATGGGCCAAGGATTTAGCTCAGTGGTTCCAGCGCCTGTCTTGCAAGTGCAAGGACCTGGGTTCTATCCTGGGTAACCACATAACAATACTTGGCGTGGAGACTCACCCCAGCAGCAATCAGTACCACATACCACAGTGCGGGGTGTGGTGGCTCATGCCTGTAATCCCAGCACTGGGGAGGCAAAGGCAGGAGAATTGCTGATGTGAGTTTGAGGCTGAGCTCAGGGCCAGCCTGAACTACAAAGTGAGACCTTGTCTCAAAAAAACCTAAAAACAAAACAAAACAAAACAACAACAACAACAAAAACCAAATACTAACCCAGAAATAGAAGGGAGCAATACTGAAAATAGTAAATATGTTTCAGGTTGTATGTACTGAATGAATAGTTCAGAAAATTTCTTCCAAC
Source organism: Petromus typicus (assembly GCA_004026965.1). Taxonomy (NCBI): domain Eukaryota; kingdom Metazoa; phylum Chordata; class Mammalia; order Rodentia; family Petromuridae; genus Petromus; species Petromus typicus. Next base: position 14,893 of record PVIR01029432.1, on the reverse strand, counting down.
TTTGATAAACTCCTCTTTATCATTAAATTTCCCATTTCCTTTTCTGTATATGAATGCTGTGTGCATATTTTTGAATACTTAGATTTCTTTCTTTATTACAGTAATTATGGAAAATATATTAAAGCTAATGGCTGTTTAAAAAAACTTACCACTATCCAGTGCACCTGTGATGATGTTCCCAGAAATGTTAATTCTTCTACCAATAAGATAATAACTTAATTTGGGAACCTAGAGAATCATTCTTGGCTTTTTACATTTCTAGTGTCTCATGATGATATCCTTAGAATATTGATTAAAAGATTCAAGAGCATGTGGAATAGGAATTGCTTTTAAAATACTGAACTGATGGAACATTTTTAGACGATGGCATTTTCTCTGTATGTATCATTTCATTACAGCTATTGATTGAGTTGAAGCTGATTCTATAAAGACTGTATGACCTGTGACAACAAGTTGCCTATGAACATGACAAATATTATGACAACTAGCTTGATTTCTCAGCCTTGAACTCAACAATCCTCCTGCCTCTGCCTCCCAAGTTTTGGGATTACAGATGTGAGCCACCATGCCCAGCGTTGTAGTATGTGGTACTGATTGCTGTATGTGGTTCTGATTGCTGTATGTGGTTATCAGGATCTAACTTGGAACCTTGCACATTCAAGTCAGGAGCTGACCAATTGAACTAAATCCCCTCCCCTCCATTTTATTTTTTAAAGAAACATCTTTATTTTTTTAATCCAGCCTCTGTTTGATGGGCATTGCTCACCTTTTATATTTATCATTAGAAATTCAACAGAAGACACTAGATCTCTGAATCCTCCCAATTTTATTTAAATGAACTCTTCTGAAATGGTTAGAGTAACAAAGTAAATCTGAAGGGAAATCTCAGCTAACCACACATCCCCTATCAAATAATCTCTTTGGTGATCCTGGGGATATTTCTTTTTCTCATCTACATAATTTTAACTGAATCATCTTTTACTATTCTTCAGTGTTTCTTCTCTCTGCTATTTTTTAATGATGCACATATCTGATTATAACAGACACATTTGTGACTGATTTTAATTTTATCTCTAAGATTATTACTTTGATAAATTAAATCTTTAATGTAACTCTACATCAATAATCAGAACTAAAAATATTAAGAATGTTTTAGGATATTAGAAAGACAAAGATCTTTACCTGCTATGTGAAATAACTTCATTTTCTGTGCCAAATAAAAGTGATTATTGAGCTAAAATTTACTTTGATAATTAAGTAGAAAAACTATTCCAGATATTTTGTCTTCTTGTATTTAACCTTATCCTCTTGTTTCTGTTTGCAAGCCTAATTTATATTAAAACTATTTGTATGAATTGTAAGCAGAAATTAAATTAAGCACTCTAGATGAATCTGATAAATTTATCTTTCTTTCTTTCCTTCTTTTTCTTTTTCTTTTTCTTTTTTTTTCTTTTTTTTAACACCATCTCACTTTGTAGTTTACGCTGGCCCTGAGCTCAGCCTTGAGCTCACAGTAATCTTCCTACCTCTGCCTCCCGAGTGCTGGGATTACAGGCTTGATCCACCACCCCCAGCACTGTGTTATGTGGTTCTGATTGCTAGTAGGCACAAATCTTCATGCCTGGCATTGTTCATGTGGTTACTAGGGATCGTACCCAGACCCTGGCACTTGCAAGATAGGCACTGGAACCGTTCAGCTAAATCCCTAGTCCATCAGCAGAAATCTTTTTAACTGAGGAGTGGTAAAGCAAGAAATTAGTATAATAGCTAGGAAATTTGATACCTGAGTGGTTTTATAAATAAAGATGATTAAATCAGTTTAATAAAATATTATGTGACATGTAGTATTGTTATTCTTATTTCCTAAGGACTCTGATATTTTTTGTTATTATATGGAACACTTCAAATATGTTGAGTAAAATAGGAGCATGTGAGATACTTAGTTACTTTTCTCACTGTTGAGACAGAATACCTTATACTTACAGTGTCAGAAGGAAAGATTTATTTGGACCCACAGTGTGAAGAAGTTTCAGTCCATTGTTGCCTGTCTCCAAGGAAGTGTGGCGAGGCAGAGGAACATCACAGAAGAGAAACATACTGGGGTCACTTGAGGACTCGTGTCTGCTGTATACTTGTGCCAGAAATGCCAGGACCCCACCCAAGAGTGGCTTGTGGAGATGTGCTTCTGTATTATTCTCTGTGCTTACTCCTCTCTAATTATTTTATGCTACATTAGAGGTTCTTCAGGGATCTGTAAAATGTTTTGTGCATTCTGCTCAGGATGTTTACCTGTACTCAGGTAACCTTCCCTCTTTTTCCCAATGCCAGCTCTATGGTCACCATTGCTGTATGTACACTATGCAAACCTGTGCTATCTAATAAACTTTGCTATGAGCCATCAGCTCTTCTTCCTCTCAGTTATTTAATTGATAGTCACCAGTCATCCACTTCTAGATTATGAGCTGCTGCCAGCCACCAGCTGGTACTTGGCTACCAGCCATCGATTGGTGGAAGAATTGTCTGTCCACGATAATCTTCTTGGTCTCCTCCATACAGGGAAGAACTCTTCAGTGGCGGGAAGAAGACAGCAAAACCAAGAGCAAGTGACAAGCAGTGAGCCTCCTGCTGTGCCTTGTGTTTTACCCAGGATGCACTCCTTCATCACTCACACCCAGGGTGGGCCCTCCTCTTCTCTCAGATGCATGCTAATCCCAACATGGACTAATTAATATTCACACACTCTTGATCCCAGTATTGCACATTCTAGATTGCACCACCTCTGAAAACTCCCACCTATCACTTCTTGGGGCTTTGAGGGCACATTCAGACACAAGGCACAGGAAAAGGATAAAAAAGCTGTCAACTTCTGTGTTTTTTGGTTGCTCATTTGTAATTGATATGTTTTTTGGAAGTTTAGCATTTTTTTTTTATTCCACATTCAGAATACTGACATTAAAACATGTTCAAATTAATTTCCTATTACTCTACAAGCAAAACTTTCCCATTTGAAAAGTTTAAAGAAAGTTTGAGCATGGCTTGATTATTGTATGTATCATTTTAGTTGATTATACCAAAGAGACATTGAGTTATCAGAATTATCTGTATTATAGCTTAGTGACAAGATAAAGCACAATGCATTTATTTAAAGCTTTACTTTTCCTTTCAAAGAAATAACTTTAATTATGTATATATTTACAGAAGAATAAAGTTTCAGGCTTTAAATTGTACTTAAAAGGAAACCTGTTACTGATTCCCCTAGTTACTGCAGATTTTGTCTTTTTTCCTTAGACAGTGGCATATATAAGTAGAAACACATTTGTAGCACATATGAGACTTTCAATTTTTTCTGCACAATTAAAAAACATTACATCATTTGTAATACTTTTAATTTTATCCATTATATAATTAATTTAAGCACACACCCACAAGCCCAACATGAACCTGAGCAGTTTAAATGAAAGTGACCCAGCTCTCGCTGCTAATTATCTTCCCCAAAGAGCTCAAGTCACAATCCAACAGTCATCTAGACATATCAACCTATATAGTAATACAATTTGTAATACCTAAATCTTGGAAGCAGCCTGATTATGTCCATCAACCAACAATTAAATAAAGACAACCTGGTATCTTTATAAAATGGAATAATACTTGAGCACGAAAAGTAACAAATGTGACACATTTATAGGACAATGGATACACTTCAAAAATTTAATGTTGGGTGAAGTGAACCAGAAACAATATCTTATACGTATTTCTCATTTAAGTAAGTCAAATTATCAACAAAGAAAATGATAAAGATAATGGATAACATAGGACAAGGGACAAATTTCTTACACTAGAGAGTTAGTCTGAGCTCACAAAGGCAAGGAGTGAGGAGGACGGGAAGGGGAAATAAGTATAATAAAGACCCATCATGATCAGGAACCTACTGACCATAATATAAGCTAAGAATAATAATAAAAATAAAACCAGGATAGGACAATTGGAGGAGGAATTAGGGAAGGGGAAGAGGAAGGGGCTTTTAAAAAGAAACAAGGTGTATTATATCTATGTAACTGCTCTCTATGGTAACTATAAACCTCATGAGCTACTAACACTACTAAAACAACATGAGAGAAAAGGAAAATATAAATTTTAAAAATATTAAAAAAGAACAGTTTAAAATGTGTTATCATGGACAACTTTAGGTATTCTTACTCATATAAATATTTAGAAATAAATATGTTTTGGTTCAGAACACCAGCATATCATGTTATTGATAATTTATCATGAAATCAAGTAAGTAGATGTTTATCTTTTATTATGTCACATTATTTATTCTTTCTGATAGTTTTTATCAGTAAGCTATTATTTACCCATAGTGTGATATTTAAAAATAGTTATATAGCAATATTCTTTATTTTTCTTGTTTTTCTTTACTCTGTAAATCTGTCTATGGTAATTACTTGCTGCCTGGTATATGTATGTATGTATGTATGTATGTACATATGTATATATATATATATATATATATATGCACATATGTGTGTATATATATATGTACATATATATATATATATATATATATATATATATATATATATATATATATATCCTTTCCTTCTTAGGGACTTCTTTCAACACTTTTAGAATTAAATATTTCTGCATTTCACAATTATGAGGCTCAGTAGGAAATATCTGGAATATTTTTATGTATTAATAAAAGCATCCTTCATCAAGTTGCCATCTGCTAGCTCATTACTTTCATCATACCTATGCACAACGAAGTACTAAAGGGCTTGTAAAGTTATCTCAATAAGAGGTTTAATTTTGTCCCAGAATACTTATAGTTTCCTCTATTTTGGACTTTGTCTATAGAATATATTTTGTAAAGATGCCATCTATTCTGTACATTGAAGTAGAAGATATGTAAGTGATGTTTCACAGACAAATGTTACATTATCTCATGAATATAGCTTAGTCCTGAATCAATTATTCTGTTTATGTTAAATATTGCTTTTAATTTTAAAACAGATACATATAATAGCTCATCTCATTTAAAATATAAGTAACAAATTTATATTTGAATTTTTAACTTATATTCTGGTTATTTTTTTCTTATAGTCTGTTGCTAGATTTTTAGTAAAAATACTATTAGCATTATTTTTGAATGTAGGTTTTGCAGAAATGAAAACTTTACATATTTCTTAACATAATCAGTTAACAATTTATTTCAACTTACTTGGATATTGAAAATTAATAATTTTACAATTAATCTGAAATAGTCCTTGTTTAGTAATAGGTAGGTCTAACTCACTTTCAGTAAGTAGGTATACTTTAAAGGTAAACTGTAATTACATGTTCATAAAATTCAATATGCAAGTGAAGTATATGTAATAATTTGAATAAACACTTAGAAAAATCAATGAATATTAAAATTAAAAAAATCTTTATTTTATTTTCTTTTTGTAATTACCATCACACATGATGCTTTTTAATGTAAAAAATAATTAAAATAATACCCAGATCCCAAATAATTATATAGCAACAGATGATTGTTTTCTTTAGAAAATTCCTATATACTCATAGCCACAACTAACCTATTAATACCAAAGTGGTACAACTTTTTACATTCATAACTTTTTACCAAATGTATCAAAAAATATTCTTGAGGGAAATTAATGGGATATACCTTAATGCCAATGTGCACACCTATGGTAGGAAGTAAATTTTCTTGTCATTACCTATGTAGATATCAGCTTTTCATTTATGCGTGTTAGACACAGAGTAGCCCACCTGGATGAATCAAGAACCAAGAAAGAGAAGCCCAACTTTCAAGCTGTTGAGAAACCCTGAAGGACAAGAAAAGACAGGAAACTACATCTTGTTAATTTGCAAGTCATTTTGTTAATAAAAGTGAGTGACTTTCCTATTCCCTGCTCTCTGTCTTTTGTATTGGTACACTTTGCACTACATAATGATTACAATTATTCTGGCAGTTTGAATATTTACACACCATACCTTCATTCTTTTTGGTCCCTTCCCCTTCTAGCACTTCCAACTTTTCTTTCACTTTCCATTTGCAAATTTCCCTTTCCTTATTTTCTTCTACTTTCTTTTTTAATGACATAGTTATTTTACAGATACAGGCATCATGAGGATGAAAAACAAACTGGTTTCAATCTGTAGCTCTGTGATTAGGGGATAGTATTGCTCTGATTTTCCTTTTCCCTCACACAAATACAGGACACACCTCTGGATACTGCACAGCAGATTATGCACATGATTCACCTAGTATTGGACACACTGATCTCACTCCTCCTCGACATTTTCCTAAATTAGCACTTTGCAGAAAACACTAAAGATGAATTGGAATGTGTACCTCAAAATTATTTACCGACAGTTTTATATCTTTCTACATACTCCACTTTAGTTTCTCACATATCTGGTTGTTAATATTCAGTGTTTAAATTGATTTCTAATTACTCTCTGTACAGTTTGATCATTTCTGCTGGAATATATGTACTCCTTGGTGACAAAAAAATAATGTCTTTAATTTTTCCCAGTGTATGATAGATGGAAATCTTAGTCTTATCTATCCATAGTAAAATAAGACAATGCACTTACATTCACATGGTAAATAAATGGTGAAGCCCATAGTTGAAGAAGTACACATTTGTCCAAGTTCAAATACATATACATAGAAACATGGGATTAAAAAAAAAAACTTACAGTTGTTTAAGTAGGATTTTGAATCATAAGAATATGTGTCATCCTACAAAAATGCTTTTATTTCCTTTCACTCAACAAACTATTCTTTCAAATTTTGCTTTTACTTAAAAGCAACAATCATTTATATTACATTGCTTTTATCTCGGCACAAAACACACAAGTGTGTTTGGACAAGGAAAGATATGTCTACTATTAATACTTTTAAATGTTAAAGTTTCATATAATCCAATTTTTTTATGTTTCATTGAGTACTTCAGTTGTCTCAATCATGTCTTTAAAGTAAATTTCTGCCATGCAAATCAAGCTAATGCTTTTCTCATTAACCATATTATTGGCAGAATATACACATTCTATGTACAAAGTATGCACATCAAACTGGTCTAATACACACAAAATTAAAAGCAAAGTCTACTGCTCGCTACTTGCCATTTCACTCCCCAGAGGTAATTGCTATTATCTTGTTGTTTCTAATGATTAGAGCCACTCCTGCCTGATGTAGTGCATCTCTCTCTGACAATTAAAAAATTAAGCATAAAATGTATTAAGTACTCTGCAGACAACTTTCACTTATTTTAAGTTGCAATATCCAATGACAATGCTTAGTATTGTGTCAGAATTTGTCAAGTGTAGAAAGAGTGCAGAAATATCTCTGTTTGGTCATGTCTATGCCTGTGCCTCCCTGTGGCTCTTTGTCTCTCTTCTGTCTATTTCTTTCTTTCTTTTTCTCTCTGTGCCTTGTCGGTCTCCCTGTGTCTCAGCTTCTGTCCCTCACTTCTGATAATAGAAGGATCTGTTCTGATACACAAAGTTTTGAAGAATAATGTTAAAGAAACACAGGAAAAGCCCAGTATCAATTTCTCACTATTTAATGTCCCTATACACAAGAAGAAAGGAACCAGCAAAACAAAACTTTAGAGGGAAAAGTAAGATTAATAGCTAGCATTTAGAAAAATGATCAGAATCTAACCTCTATTTTTAAAAATTTTAACTGATGATGTTTAGCTTAACAATATGTCAATAAATTACAATTTTAAATGCGGAGTATTATCTAGTCTCCCTTTTTAAATATGTTAATGTGGAACAGATATAAACAAAAACAAAAACAAAAACAAAAACAAAAACGTGGGGACAGGAGTTACCAAACCAACATAGCGAGGTGAAAGGAACAAAAACTAGCATGGTTCCTACTGAATTAGTTTCACACATGTAGTATCATTTTCCTTCTCTTTAGATCTATCTCTTCATCTCTCTTTTTCTTTTTGTCCCTCTAGCTTTCTGTATTTTTTTGCATCAATAGAACAGAAAATAAAAAGAAGTCATGGCAAATAGCTCAAGCAGACCAATTAGATACTACCAGTGATTTTTTTGTCTTCCTTGAACTACCAAACTATCCATTAAGATAAGATGATGACTTATTTTTATATTACTCTTTTCATTAAAGAAATGCATTTTAATCCACCATTTGTATTCTTTCATTGATGAAATTTACCAAAACAAATGGTAAAAATTAAGCTGTCTACTCTTTTGAGGAGATCTGCTAAGCTATCATCTGTCTGCATTTTGATTCTCCTTTCTCTGACATGTATTATTGTGTCCAAAAATCACACACTTATAAGTCACTAAAATATTGGAATTGCTTCTTGGCTTCCATAATGGAATTTTAATTACTTTTTATTGTTTGGTTGATCTATTTTTGTTCTTGATTGCTTTGATGATTTCTGTAAATCCATGTTATAACCCCAATTGGTGGAAAAATTACTGGACCTCTTAGGTTTTTATTAAGTATTCTTCCTCCTCTTTGTCATAACAGGTGTTGTGTCAATTTGTGTTACCACTCATAATAATGAGCCAACAAACTGAAGAACTAAGAAAGAAATGTAATCATCTGTCAGATGTATATAACATAATTACTACTCTAAATTGATGAACTGTGATTTAAAATGGATTTTAAAGTTTGTTATACCATAGAAGTATTTTGAAATAATTGATAGCTTCAATTATGTTCCAATAACTGAGAAATTTATGAATTGCCAGGGTACATTATAAACTGTAAAGTAAAATTATTCAACAATTGAAGAAAGTGATTTCAAAGCGCGGCAGGCATGAATCATTTTTTTTACAATGAGACTTGGAGCATAACCTATAGTTAAAGACACATTCAAATCTATTTTTAAAATCACAAATTGCTGTTACAGTAATATACAGCTTCTTACACCATTTAACAGTGACCTGACCAGGATAAATGTAGGTAATTTTCTGGGAACTAATCTATTGTTCTTTCAACACATTGCAAAGATTTTTTTTTTTTTGCATTCAATGATGTAATACTGACAGTCTTACCTCTTAATATATGTATAATTATATGACATATTTTAGTTACATGACATAATTTTATTTTATTTTCAAATCATCTATAAGCCAAACATTCCCGGAGTAGTAGCCATGGTAGAATGATTGATAATATAGTACCTTGACCTCCAAGGAAGGAATGTGATCTTGCAGGAGATAAACACACATAAGTGACTACAATATAACAGGTTGTGATAAATAGTGCAATAGACTCCAGGATAGAAAATGTTTTTTTCTGCTAAAACACAGAGCCAGCAAGGAAGGAAAATTTATTTCATCTTGACATGAGACCCAAACTGTGGCCAAGAACAAAAGAAACTGCAAAGTCTGACTCTAGAAATGCAACTCGGGGAATAAATAAGGAAGAAGCAATAGTGAACAATAGTGCTGAATATGAGTATCAGGACATGAGTTGAGCCTGACCACATTTAAGAGAGGGTATGATGTGACATCCTGAAGCATCTCTCTGAATTCAAAAACAGGAATCTTATTTGGTCTCAAAACCAGTGCAGAGTCAGGGATTCACTAATCAATGGGTCCTTCACACTCTGTGTTCCCTAAAGCTTCAGAACTGTCCATCAAATTTTATTATCTTTTAAAAAACAAACAGCTTTGTGTTTCAGACCAAAATTGTGTACTGATAGTGGCTTATTTTTACATAGTTGGATTTTTATTTAACATGAAAATACTGTTTGTGTTTCCTAGTTTATTTTTTTCCTAACATTTCCTGGAAATGACTTACCATAACGTGACTAATTCCGTAAGAAAATGCTTTTAGGTTTCACTTCAACAGTCATACAAAAAGAGCTATAATCCAACAGGAGGAAAAAGATTACTGCTTTCTAGAATGTGTGAACTTTTAAGACTACTTCAGATGTACATGCTAAGATGCGTAAAGCCATCAATAAATCTAAAAATGGGTAGCAATTTGGTTTCTAGATGATTAATTATCCCTGAGTATATTAATATTATTGGGATTCACAAATCTCTTAGTATTAGTAACTAACAGTTTTCACTACATTATGGAACTAAAACTAATCTTCTGGCTCAGGAAGGAGTCAGGGACAACTGGCATATATTTGGTCTGCTCCACTTAGGCAGGAGCAGAGCTAACTTCATAGGAAGAAACACTGGTTAATTGATAAACCTGCATGGGGAAAGTCACTTCTCCCATTGGGGTCCAACTCAACTTTAAAAAAAAAAAATATTTAGAGATTAGAAAGCGATTAATACATTCTTGGGACCCTAAAGACAAATCAAACACTTGGCCTGTGTGGTGAGCCAGAATAAACTTCTTATTTAAAAAGAGAGAAGAGGAAAGAAGTATAGATGCTAACTGGCTTTGAGATGTAGAGGTAAGAATTGGAATTCTTCCCCAAGCACTTATTTTTCAAAATAATTTGGCTGGAGATTTTTAGATAAGAAGGAAGGTGTAGAGTGATTGGATAGTAGAGGATAAATTTTTAAAAAGTTAAAAACAGTCTCGAGTGAAAAATGATTAAATTATTGAAATGTATTAGATTTTTAAGTGATATCAAATTCTTATTTTGGGGCTATGACCATGAATTTTAAGTGAAAAGAATAGGGAAAAATAAAATTTGGTGCTTAGGTTGATTTGGCTCTATCAGAGACTATTTTATTATTACTATGTTTTTTATGCAACCACAGGAAAGAGTGAGGCAAAACAGCCCCAGATAAAAATCTACACAAGGATAATATTTTAATTTACTGATTAGATCTGCAAATTCTCACACTAAATGTTTCAAGCTTAAGTGAAAAATATTGGACTTTCCAATGACAAATGATGCTTATTAGTTAATAGTCATTACAAACCTCATGGTAAAGGTTGTATATAGAAGCTATTAAACATAGGCTTTTATTTAAAGTATTGCTTTGGGAATCTGAATTATAAAGATTTAATTTATATTATTTAAATATGGAAACATAGTTAAAACTGTATTAGTTGAGAAGCCTTGAAGGACTATAAACTTGTTGGCATAATAATTTTGAGCTGTCATAAAATTATTTTCAGCAAGTTAAGGAAGAGGCAAGAAATCAGTTCAGTCATACTAGCAACAAATCCTTCCTAAAATATGAGATATATTCTTTTTCTTCTATTAAAACAACTGTTTTACAGTGAGAACAAAGTTTCCTAGACATTTATTCTCCACCATGAATCTAAATTAGAAATGAATATAAGAATTTCAGTGAGATTTCGAAGGAAAAGGTGAAGGAGTGGCCAGTATTCTCTGAAAGTGACCCTGTTCAGATTGAATGACAGTCATAAAGGTAAATCCCAGTAATTTCCTCTTTACACCTGCACTTCTAACTGATGACACTGGCGAGCAATAGTGACTTTAAGTCATCAGATGTGTGACTGTGAGTCTACGAAGGTACCAAAGGCCTATAGTCCCTACCCAAGCCTCTCCTTTTGAGATCCTTTTCAAGAAGATAGACATGCATAAACTTATTGTCTCTCCACAGAACTATGTTTTCAACTACTAGCTCTTTAAGCAAACTCTTTAGTGGCTCTGGATACAGTCTCCTGACTCCTTCCTTCCAACTCACTTTCTCATCATCTTTGCTTTGTGTAAATCTGTTTATTAATATCAAAGGACTCATCATGGCTCTGATTTTCTCATTAAAATTGACACAGTGCTTCTGCTTATAATTTATTTTTTCAAATTTAAGCTGAAATTTTTGGTATGAAATAGTAATAACTTGGAATATTAACATAAGCTTCCAATTGTCTATGAAAAGAATGGATTTTGAGAGTTTTGGGGCATTATTCCACTTCATAAAACCAAGAGTTTAGAATTTTGAGGGTTGTAGGATTAGAGTAACATATTTTCACCAATATCACCTACATTAGACTTATTTCTGTTAAATAACTCCTGCATATATCAAAGAATCAAACTGAGATGAAGTGCAATGTGATAGTTGATACCATCACTGAAACAGTGAACAAGAAACTGAAGTTGAAAACCAATGTCTTTTGCACCTTGTCTTTAAACTGCTCAACAAATCTACTATCAACCAAAATATGCTAGTTTAGAGAATATATTTCCTTTACCATTTAGTTGAGAAAAAGAACTCTATTTAACAAGTAAAATATATCATTTTCAGGTAGTTAATGACAGTTAATTGACCTTGGTCAAAATATGCAGTTATTTAGAGAAATTCTCTAAAATTTTCCAACTTGAATTCTTTTGTTAGTCCATTATTAATGCTGTAACAGGATACATGAGATTTGGTGATTTATAATGAAAAGAAATGCATTTCTCATATGTCCAGAGACTAAGACATCCAAAGTATAGGGCCGTGCATTCGGCAAGGCTGTTCCTACTGCATTAACTTACATTAAAAGGCAGAAGTGCAATAGAGTATATACACAGGAGAGAGCAGCACTCGCTTTCAATATCAACCTACATGTACATTAATAATCTCACGCCCACCATGACATTGGTCTACAAATGAAAGCAGAGCTCTCATAACTGAGACACTTTTGAAGGTCGTGTTTCTCAACATTGTTTCCTGAGGGATTAAGCAATTTACTGGATACATCAGCTTTGTAATGTACATTCAAATCAGCTCTGCAGAACTGAGTTAACTATAACTGATAATTACCCTAGCTGTACCAGATAATTATGTCAAATTTATATACATTTTAATAGATAAAAATGAAAATATTTTAAAAATAGCTTACACAATGTTGTTTTAAATTAGTAGACATTTTTCAGAATGGTGAAGCAATGTCTAAAACAAATAAATGTTAATGAACTAAGATAAAGATACTAACTGTATAGAGTGGGGAGGGCTATGGGAAAAAATGAGAATTAAGTTGTGTCTTATACTGGTACAAATCCTCATTATGGAGTGCAATCATGATGTGTATATTTAATGTACCAATAAAGATTTTAAAAAAAGATACTAACTGTAGAGATGCCAATAAAAGATAAAAGGCATAACTGCAATAAATAGAATGCTTATGTAGAACGATAGATGTTTATGAAATTCTGTTATAGAGGTGTTTTTACACTGAGATGTGAAAATGAACAAGCTTTGTTTAGAACTTGGTTACTTTTCACAAATCTATCATTTATTAACTGATGAGGAGATACACACAATCTATCAATTTAAAGAACATGTTGGACAAATGAATATATACCTTTGAAAGCAAAAATTTAAAAAAGAAGCATAAAAATAATCTATCATGTCATCTCCAGAGTGTTTAAATGTCTCCCTTCCTTTTTATTACTTTTATTTCTTTTTCTCATGAACCTGCTCTCACCAAGATGTCTGGCACTGTGTTGAATAGGAGTGATGAAAGAAGACATCCTTGTTTTGTACTAGATTTTTTTTTTTTTTTTTTTTTTTTTTTTTTTTTTTTTTTTTTTTTTTTTTTTTTTTTTTTTTTTTTTTTTTTTTTTAGGTTTTTTGAGACAGGGTCTTGCTTTTGTGGTTCAGGCTGGCCCCGAGCTCAGCCTCAAACTCACATCACAATCTTCCTGCCTCTGCCTCCCGAGTGCTGGGATTACAGGCGTGAGCCACCACACCCAGCACTGTGGTATGTGATACTGGTTGCTGCTGGGTGTGGGTCTCCACGCCTAGTATTGTTATGTGATTACCGGGGAATCGAACCCGGGCCCTTGCGCTTGCAAGACAGGCGCCGGAACCACTGAGCTAACTCCTCGGCCCCTGTACTAGATTTTTTTTAAAAATCCCTTTTGAATTTTCCTCATTAAATATAAGTTTGACTTTTATTTTCCCCTGAGATGTTTTTGTTCTTCATTCAATTGCTATGATACCTTATGTTTATTGATTTGCATATACTGAAAAGGACTAAATGATAAAAGCCACTTGATTATATGTAGTATATGCTGGTGGATTTCACTAAAGCTTTGTTGAAATATTTTGCATTCCCATCCATTAAGGATTTGGGCAATGCACTTCTTTATTTGTGATGTTGCTGCTAGCTGTCCATTGGTGTTTGCAGAATAAGTGTGGAAGTGTTCCATCCTTTTCACTATTTGGTATGGTTTGAGAGCTGTGATGAAGAGCAGAGGAACAAAAACACCCAAGCAGATTAGTGCAACAAGAAGTACAGGCTTCATCAGGTAGCTGTGAAGTACATTATTTTTCATGGTTCCTGGATCCATCATTTCTTATTATAAGTATTTGATTTTATTAAATTCATATTTAAATTTTAGCATAAGACTTAGTTGGGAATTGTTACTGCTAGTATCTACGTGTCCCTCCAAAGCTTCATGTGCCCATAGGTGGGACTTTTGGGAGGTGGTTGGATCATTGGTGTTGATACTGGGATTAAGGGCATGTGCTATTGAATTAGTCCACTGATTGATTATCATAATTATAGCTGTCGATAAGGGAAGGCCCAACCTGGGTGTGAATGGAACTCCCCCCAAATCCTTATAGCCTGGATGGGACAAAGGAAAGGGAAGTTTGCTGCTTACGGCTTCCCGTCTGCTCTGTCATGGATGGTTTCTCAATCGTGATGCCCTCTGCCACACTGCCCTACCTTGAACATACCTGACTATAGCCTGGAACTGCTAAAAATTATGAGCAAAAATAAATGTTCCCTCCTTTAACATTAGTGTTTTATCCCAGGAACAAGGGAGTAATTAAGACAAATGTTACACCATTAAGAGACTGCTAAATTCCCAATATTAGAAGTATAGGTGATGAAATAATATAGACCAGATAACCTTCTTACAAACTCAAATAATGAGATCAATTTACATCAGTATAAAAAGTAGGGAAAAACAGAGTAAGAAATGGAAGGAAGGTGGCCTTTGCAGATAGCAAACAAACA
>PVIR01029431.1:0-13946 GCA_004026965.1 Petromus typicus | reverse complement strand
ATAAGGAAACAAATTTTATATATATGGGGAGGTGGTAGGGTGGGTGGGGCTATGGGAAAAAATGAGAATTAAGTTGTGTCTTATACTGGTACAAATCCCCATTATGGAGAGCAATCATGATGTGTATATTTAATGTACCAATAAAGATAATTTTAAATAAATAAATAAATAAATAAATAAAATGCACATACTAGATAAAAATCAGTGTAATGCTGTAAAATTTCATGCACAAATTTATAACATATCATTTATTGACTCCCTATCCTACTACAGGTGCTTTATAACTTACTAGGTGTGGTTAGAAGATATTGCACTCCAGCCAAGAAGCACACTAAAGGCTCGAGCATAGAGCACACTTGTTTTTTTAAAAACAAAATAGCGAGATGGTCTCGCCTCATAGTTCAGGCTGGCCCTGAACTCACTGTGTAGCCCACGCAAGCCTCAAACTAGTGACAATCTTCCTGTCTCTGCCTCCCGAGCGCTGGAATTGCAGGCATGCAATTCACGCCCAGCCAAGCACACTCTCAACAGTAGTTATCTAAAATCTTTAGGAGGAGAGAAGTTAGCATGGGATTCAGAAGACATGAGTCCTAAGGATACAGCACTGAGGTCAAATGAGTCCCGTCAGAGTGGGGTTTGCTCATCCGACACAGCTTTCCTTCTCCAGAGCTTTTTCACTGCGTTCGTCATCTCTGAGTTTCTCAGAGTGTAGATTAGGGGGTTCAGCATGGGGGTGATGACTGTGTAAAACACGCTCAGCGATTTGTCTATGGGGAAGGTCTTAGCTGGTCTCGCATACATGAAAATGCAGGGAACGAAGAAGAGGACGACCACGGTGACGTGGGAGCTGCAGGTGGAGAGAGCCTTCCGCCTCGCTTCCCGCCTGAGGCTCTTGAGAGAGTGCAGGACGACCCCGTAGGAGCCGAGCAACAGCAAAAACACGATGGAGCAGATCCGGCCTCCATTGGACACCACCAAGAGGCCGATGACGTGGGTGTCCATGCAGACAAGCTTCAGCAAGGGGTACATGTCACAAATGAAATGGTCAATGACATTGGGGCCGCAGAACGGGAGCCCGTACACTGTGCTGAGCTGGATGACCGAGTGTATAAAACCTCCAGCCCAGGACACGACCAGCAACACGACACACACCCACTGCCTCATGATAACCGAGTAGTGCAAGGGCTTGCAGATGGCCACGTAGCGGTCATAGGCCATCACGAGCAGGAGGAAGACCTCGGAGCCGCCAAAGAGGTGCTCTGTGAAGAGCTGGGCCATGCAGACCCTGAAGGATATGAGGGTTTTCCCAAACAATAAGTCTGAAATCAACGTGGGGGAAATGACTGATGAGTAAATAACATCCATACATGATAAACTAGCCAGGAAGAAGTACATTGGCGAGTCCAGGGTCTTACGGACAGTTATGGTCATGACAATGAGCAGATTTCCCACCACAGTCAAAATGTAGAGGAGCAAGAACATGGCAGACAGTACTTTCTGCTCCACTGGGTTCTGCGTGAGGCCCAAGAGGACAAAGTGAGTCACATTATTCCCAGGCCCCATCTCTTCCTCCTCCTGGTTCCAGGTATTATGGGACGTTTACCTGAAAAATAATGTAAAATGAGAGTGTTATAATCTTAACCTTTATTTATTCAAGTAAAAAATGTCAGTTATCTGCATCAAATTATCTGCTGGAGAGATTTGGTTAGGGAGCAGAGTGAGACAGAGTCCCCTGCCCGGAGTGACTCATTACAGAGCAGCATGGACAATGAAAGACGAACTCAGTTTATAGACAGACAGACAGACAGACAGATATAATGCTATGAACTCAAAGTTCCAAAGTTTCTAAATCCATGGTAATCTGGAAAGGCTTCTCAGAGGAAGTGATGCCTTGGATGAGTTTAAAGAAGAGAACAGTGGAAACTAGAGAGGAAATTCCACCAAAACACACCACATACGAAGTCACAAAGTGGTGACACTGAAGACAACTTCGCTGTTAAAAATACATCGCCAGCCTGACCATCCTCACTGCACCGTCACATTCCTGGCCGACCCCGCTGCCCCGCCAGATCTGTCTGTTTGCACCTTGGCTTCCTATTTTCCTGAGGTGGCACAAATGACCTTTTTTCATCCTGGTTGATGTTTGTTACAGGAGATTCTTACCGCGTGTTCAATGAAATTTATTCTTTGCCCAAACCCATCCCTTGCAATGCTGCATATTCATATACTGAAGGCTTCTGGCTGCTCCCGAAATCTACAAAATGCATTTCCATCTCCTTAGCTCCATTTCCCTTTTACAGATGCTTCTGACAGAGACTGTAAGAAGATGTCCTGCCCTCCAAAATAATGCCACACACTACGCAAAGACACACTGTGCATTCACTCATTTATTTAACTTTTGTTTATCTTTATTGGTACATTAAATATACACATCATGATTGCACTCCATAATGGGGATTTGTACCAGTATAAGACACAACTTAATTCTCATTTTTTACCATATCCCTACCCACCCTACCACCCCCCCACATACATAAAATTTGTTTCCTTACTTTTTTGTTACAATCTCAACATTATTTAACTATTGAACCAACAAGGGATTATAACTCTCACAGGCTCAGGGTCCTCACCAGGGATCTTGACAGCCAACAAGCTGACTGAGGAATTACTTTCAGGCTTCTCTAGATGGACATGTAACTCTTGAGAACATAACATGCTTGCAGAGCTCATATTTACATTTTTAAAAATACTTCAGTGAAAGCTATTGTATACAAGCTGGCCAGCAACTTTCTTCCCATCAGTTTTCTCAGTATTTTAATTCCTATAAACTGTATTGATATGATTTCCCATATGATGAAAAATTCACACAAAGCCCAGAATCTGCTGTCAAACTTTGAAAGAAGATATTTTACCTCACTCATCGCGAGCTGGAAATCCCTCTCCTGTCTCACTTGCACACAGAAGGGAAAAGGCTGTGTCATGGTCTTAAAATCACCCAGCGATGCCGTTCATTTTCTCCAGTCTTCTAAATATTACAGGAAAAATTACTTTGATTGTACAACTATTTCAAAGGAGTTCCATGAGACAAACAAACAAATAAAATTTCCAGGTTAGGATAATTTATCACAAAGGCAAACACATTGTATTTCTACATAATAAGATAGCAACTAATCTTTCTGACAAGGAAAGTTTTCTAAGTTGTCTTCTAGTAAGTTCAATAAAGAACAGCTTCAATAAAGAATCGATATTCAGCCTATCTCCTTTCTTATTTTGACATAGCCAAATAATTGTCCTTCGTAATGGGAGAGGGCATTCTTGTTCCCTCTTTAGATTACTCTTCTGGCTTCATAAGCATCTTATAAAACATTAGTTACTAAGAGGATAGCATCTTCTAGTTGACAGGGACAAAGATCACCGAAGAATGTATGCTTTGCAATGGCATCAACCATGGCGTCCTACCACCGGGATGTGTCCAACACTGATTCCTGCTTAATTAAATTCACTGGGATTCTCCACAGATTTTTAAAAGGACATCAGTACATGGCAATACCAATCAGATCAATCACACAATGAGGGAAAGTCATTTCAGGAACATTAGGAGACATTCGGCAGTCAAAAATAAAATCCCCAGTTATTTGGCAGCAGTAAGGATGAATTTAAGACTTATTTCCCTAGTTTTCCAGAACAAATTATTTTCCTGTTATCTAATAATCAGGTTTTTTGGCATGTTGGTGTGGGATTTAATACTTGTTTAAAAGATTCATTTGGTTGTAGGACAGTTATTTTTCTAAGAGAATCTAAAATGCAGCATAAAAGCTACAGTTAGAACTACTGCGTGGTGGACTGCATGTTTTCCGAGAGTAGATGCTCAGCCCTCTTCCAAAAGCCAAGAAAAAAACATCACTGCGCAGATGATCGCTCTGTTAAATGGCTGACCTGTAGTGACCACTTCACTGTACACATTAAAACATCACGTTTTTACCTGAACTGTATAAAATAGAAACAGAAATACTATTTTAAAAAATAAAGTGAAAGAAGAATTTTTTAACTGAAGAAATCTTCCACTAATAAACACGCTAAGCTAGAAGAGCTAGTTAAGAGTCATGATCAAACTATATATTGTGCCGTGTTGGCCCCAAAAGGTAAGATTATTTCTAACCATTTGTGTATCTCCGTCAGAACTCACCACAACGAATGGAAGTACTTAGTGAAAATTACACAAATGTTTGAATAACTGTCTGTGGCAGCAAGATCTTTCCCATTCTGCAGCTTTCTCCTGCTTTTATTATTTTTTTTAATCCTACATGTTGATCAAAGACTTAGCATCCATGATTTGTGTAGAAATAATTCTTGATGGGATAAATAAAATCCTTTTTGTGATGCCGTGCCCAACTGCAGCGATACCAGGACGGGGGGGGGGGGGGGGGGCCGAGCCCTCTTTCGTGCACCTAGAGCGCGACACTCGTTTCCAACCCATGGATCCGCAGAACAACCTAAAAGGCACTTGGTACACACGTGGGATTTGAGTTCTGCCAACCGGGAACACCTTTGCAAGACTGTGAGCTGAAAATCAGTTTTTCGGAGGTTGAACTCTGCTTGTGTCTTCAGAGTTCAAGAAGTCAAAAAGCAGAAGCCCCAGGGTCCTTGCCCTAACAGACGTGCTCCTGCAAGCTACTCCCGGAAGTTCTGTGACGTAACTTCCGCAATTTCTTCACGCCACATAGCTGACCTTAGTGAACGCCTGCTTAAACAAGCTACAAGCAGTTCGGTGCCACCAGCTAAGAATGCTGGCTGCAGTACTAAACTTCAAATTTCCATTGCATTATTGAGGATGGAGACGCATCCATTTCAGAAAAATTCCAGTAAGCCGGGATTCCTCCTAGCCTTCCACCAGGAGCTGGAAGGGTCGAGAGGGTGAGCGTTTATCCAGTAAATATTTATTCAGCATTCGCTCCATGCCAAGTCTCTTTTAGGTTCTACAAAGGCAGTTGTGTTAAAATTAGCCAATGCCTGCATTTTCACAGAATTTGCACTCTGTTTGGGAGAAAGAGGCAAAAATTGAACCCAGATAAATAGGCAGTGAAGATGCTATAAAGCAAATTGTTCTAGGGGCCGGGACTTAGCTCAGTGGTTCCAGCATCTGCTGGGCAGAGCAAAGTCTTGAGTTTGATCCCGAGTACCACATACCACTGTGGCAGGCATAGTGGCTCACGCCTGTAATCCCAGCCCTCAGGAGGCAGACCCAGGAAGGTTGCTGTAAGTCAGAGCCTGGCCTGCACTACATAGTAAGCTCAGTACCAGCCTGAACTACAAAGCAAGACTCTGTCTCAAAAAAAAAAAAAAAATTGTTCTGTTCTTCATCTTCTGAACCTCCTTACTGATTTCCACTAATTTACCTTCCTACCAGCGTGTAGGAGGGTCCCATTTTTATGCATCATCACCAGCCTTTACTAATTTTAGTATTCTCATTGATAGCCATCCTGAATGCAGGAAGGTGGGATCTGGCATTTGTTTTGATTTTCATTTCCCTAATGAATAAACGTGCTGAGCATTTGTTCATATATTCATTGGTCATTTAAAGTTCTTGAGAATTATCTGTTCAACTCACTTAGCTCTTATTTTGGAGGAATCCCAGTGCGTGAGTCC
Organism: Petromus typicus; assembly: GCA_004026965.1. Lineage (NCBI taxonomy): Eukaryota > Metazoa > Chordata > Mammalia > Rodentia > Petromuridae > Petromus > Petromus typicus. The sequence goes on along the minus strand of PVIR01029431.1, from coordinate 8,300 downwards.
TGCTTCAAAACAGGAACATCATGCAGAAGAGTTTGGTGGAGCCAAGCTGTTTATTGCATGATGGGCAGGAAGCAGAGCAGGGGACAGCCCCAGAGAGGAAGGCACAAGTGCAGCACACAGCACCCAAGGCCACACCCCCAGGGCTCACCCAGACACCCGAGCATGCTCTACCACCATGCAAGGCATTTCTTAACCCCAAAGAAATTGACTCAACAGGATTAACAGTCACACACCCTAAGGAATGAAAGATAGTCACACACGCATGGTTACTGCACAAAATTCACAAAAGCTAAGACATAGATCCAGCCCTGGTGCCCACTGAGAAATGAAGGGATAAAGAAAACATCGTGTATACATACGGTGGAGTACTACTCAGGCATAAAGAAGAGCAAAGTCCTGTCACTTCCAACATGAATGGGCCCAGAAATCATCATTTTTACTGAAATGGGCCAGGCACAGAAAGACAAGATTTGCATGATCTCATTCATATGCAGAATACAAAACACTTTATCTCCATTACATTTTTATGTCTTAATCTGATTTTCTTCTGGAGACATTCAGATTTTAATTATTAATTGTTCAAGGTTAGAACTATGCATATTGCATTGATTTGAGAGGATTCACTCAGAATTCAGAAATTTATTCATGCCTTCCTAAGATAATATCTACATACAGTTGAACAGTAACTACTGTAAATATACATGTGGTTCTCTTTTTTAAAAATGAGACACTGGTGAAGAGAGAGACGTTGTGAAGAGTGTGACATTTGTTATGCACCACTGAGGTCCTATATATTTTGCATACAATGTTTTATCCACTTCAGTTAAATAGCCTCATGAAATATGTACTACATTTTCATTATGCGTATTAACTCTGATCTGAGATATTGTGAAATGCATACATTGTTATATAAATTAGTGAAATACAATTGAATACTAGTTCTATTGATCTCATTTCCTAATCTTCAAACATCATTCAAAACTCTGATGAGATTTTCAGGGCCCAAATAATGACTCTAACAGTCAATAATGTCCTTTGCTAAACTTCAAGGCAAGAGCTATATGACAGAGGATTGATCATACAAAAAGATACCTTCTTTTTTTTTTTTTTTTTTTTTGAGACAAGGTCTTGCTTTATAGTACAGGCTGGCTCTGAACTCACTATGTAGCCCAAGGGAGCCTGGAACTCACAGCAGTCCTTCTGCCTCTGCCTCCCAAGTGCTGGGACTGCAGGCATGAACCACTAAGCTTGGCACTGTGGAATGTAGTACTGATTGCTGGTGGGTGTGAGTCTCCATGCCCAACATTGTTGTATGTGGTTACCGGTGATCAAACCTGAGACCTTGCACTTGCCAGCCAGCCATGGAACCACTGAGCTAAATCCCGGGCCCCAGAGATGCCTATTTTTGCCTAAAGATGCAGGAACCAGGGAAAGGTCATCAGATGTCTTCACACAAAAATAATGAGCATCTTACTAGTTCTGGAGAAAATAGAGGCAAAAGTGAGGGCAACACCAATGGGTGATTTTGTCTTTAAAAAAATCTTTATAGTGTTTGCTATAAACTGCTTGATACTTTTAATAAAGATTTAACCCATTTAAAATGGCTCTAAAATTTTATGAGAGGGATACTGTTCTCCCTGTTATTACAGACAAAAAGGTCATAGAATGAAATGGTTAGTGACTTCCCCAAGTAATCAAAAACTGAAGAAATCTGAATCCAAAGTTTGAGCCTGTCCCCGGCCGCCTCTTCTGAACTAATGTCTCACTTTATTCTTATGTCTGTGCATATCCTGCTGTATTGACCTAGACTCATACTAAAGTTATCCTTTGACCCTTAGGCAGATTTGCCAAGAGAAAATCATTCCCAGAAATGTATCACCCCCAGGAAGGGAGGTTCAAGGCTAAAGAAGGTTAGAAAACCAGGAAAGAACAGGGCAGAAATGATCATGCAGATTGAGAGTCACTCCCCGCCCAAGACTCAAGCTCACTCCTATAGGAGCATCATGTACCACAGAAGGAACAGAGGAATTAATTACACTTCTGTTTTCTCAGAGTGCTTTCTTTTTATTGAGAAAATGCAAATGCAGTGTACGTGCACTGTATGATTCATCACCCTCCTATTTTCTGCTATGAAAGTTCTTCCCTGGAAATGTATCCACAGGCGCTACATTAATAGACTGAAGACACAAGCATACATTGCACCAAATGTAAGCACATATTGACTGCTAAGAAACATCTGGATAATTTATTTAAAGTGCAGATATACCTAGAAAACAAATGTTTTAAAATCTTGAGACTCTACATTGATTTTGACAGTCCATCACACTTGATAACCATATGATCAATGCATAAATCTGAATGGGATTTTTTGTAATGATAAATAATTAACTGGTAAAGCCTTTTGTTAAGGCCTTATCTATCATCAGTAGTATACTTTGATGTGTACTGTTCAGTTGCTCTGGAATCTTGGGTATCATACAGATTTCCATATTCGAAGGACATTAACTTTTTGTATATGGTTGTTTCTCTATCAAAATCAAATTTGGTCCCAGAGTTTTTTCATGGCATTTTTCATCTCTGCATTTCTGAGAGTGTAGATTAAAGGGTTTAACATAGGGGTTATCATGGTATAAAACACAGCCACGGCTTTATCGATGGAAAAAGTGGCCACCGGGCGCAGATACACAAATATGCAGGGTACAAAGAATAAAATGACTACAGTGATGTGGGAGACACAGGTGGAGAGGGCTTTCTGCTTCCTCTCCAAGCTGTGAGACTTCAGAGTGTACAGGATGATCATGTAAGAGATCATCAAGAGCAAAAAGTTCAACAGACAGATGAAGCCGCTGTTGGCAGCGACAAAGAGACCGAGCATGTGAGTGTCTGTGCAGACGAGTTTCAACAAGGGGTTCAAGTCGCACATGAAGTGGTCTATGACATTAGGGCCACAGAAGGGCAGCCAGGCTGTGAAGAGGATCTGGATGGTTGCATGGACAAAGCCCCCCGCCCAGGCCACCCCCACAAGGAGGCCACACACCTGTCGGTTCATGACGACCACGTAATGCAGGGGCCGGCAGATGGCCACATAGCGGTCATAGGCCATGACCGTGAGAAGAATGATCTCGGCAGCGCCAAAGAGATGCTCTGCAAAGACCTGGGCCATGCATCCACTAAAAGATATAGTCTTCCTCAGAGACAGAGAGTCGGCCAGCATCTTAGGAGTCATGGATGAAGAGCAGCAAACATCTATAAGGGATAAATAAGACAGGAAGAAGTACATGGGGGACCCTAGGGCCCGGCTGGTGCCTATGGTAATCAAAACGAGCAAGTTCCCCACCACGGTGACCAGGTAAACAGTCAAAAACACAGCAAATGAAATTTTCTGAAGCTCCATATTTTGGGTCAAACCCAAAAGAATGAATTCTGTCACATTACTCATTCTCACTGTCAGTTTAGTTTATAGGACAGACTATCTGAAAAAAAAAAAAAAGGCTTATCCATTTTCCACAAGATTTTCACCTGATAAATAAAAATATCCTCTGATGCTCTAGTTTTTCTAGTTCTATCAGAAGACAAGGCAAGCCAAAATCATGTTAAGTTTTTTCTTTTTGTTTTTTTGAAACAGGATCTCACTTTGTATCCCGGGCTAGCCTCCAGCTCATGAGGGAGCCCAAGCTGACCTCAGACTGGGGAGTCTTCTGCCTTTCTCATGCTGAGGTGACAAGGGTACTGGGCTTGACTTTCTCGTGCTGAGGTGACAAGGGTACACCCAGACTCCGGGCTTGACTTTCATTTTTTGTACTCTACAGATAACACCCTGGGAGAATTTTCTTCTTTTGCACTTCTTGGTTTGTTTTCAGTTTTCTAAAGCAAAAGAGAAGGACATATGTATTTGCTAAAATCAGGGGAAAATGCCATTTCCAAGGTTCATGCACCACCCCGTGTTGCGGCCCTGTACTTGGCGTACAGACACATGAAGCCATACATGTGCACTTGAGGTGGGTAGATGCACTCCCCGGAGGAAATCCCAAATTCTTTTGCTACTTTACGTCACCAGCACACTCGGACTCTTTCGGGAGCCATCGTCCTTCCTACTTTCGCCTGTCTGGCTGACGGCTTTCACATTGCTCTGAACTGTATCGCTGTCCGGTCTCTGTGATGATAAACGTCCATGGCAGCACTTGCCAGGGCCTCACCCTGGGCTCTGTGTCAACTCCTGGCCTTTGAAGGCAAAGTTTGCACTTTGGCAATTATAGTCCTATTTACTTTTATATCCGTAGTACTGGCCAAAATGAAAATGTTCATAAGGTATTTTCTGAGAGAGGGAGAAGAAAAAAGAAGCAAAAGGAACAAAAAGTGGAAGACAATGAAGAGGGAAATGAAGTTCTTCTGTTTGGTCTTTGTTATTGTTGTTTGTGGTACCAGGAATTGAACTCAGGACCTTATGCTTGTCAAGCAGGTGCTGGCGCCACTGAAGGGAAATGAAGTTTAAAATGTCCTAAAGAGCAAAGAAACAGAAATGAAATGGTCTTCAAATAGAGAAGATATGGACCGAAGTCTCAATCCAGCCATTGCTAACTGTAGGATATTGATTCATTTCATGTCTCTGTTCTTTGCTTAGCTATAATCTAGGCATAAGTACACCCATAGACCTGTGGGGAATATACGTCATTTTCAACTTTTTACAATTGTGACACCATTTTGCTCTTTTCCTGGACATGTCACTAAAGAGAACTTTAGTAATTTCTTTCTAGAGAAAACCTCTAATGCACAAAATATCTGAATATTTAAACTGATCAAGTAAGGAGAGCAAGAGAGATAAGGACAAATATCAAAAATCAAAATCACCTTCAGGACATCCTCACAAATGCAATAAACAGGTCACAGATGTGTAAATCCTGTATCTTTCCTCTGGTATGAGAAAATGAAGATGTAAATGAGCTCTAGTATATATCGTTGATATTGTGAAATAGAAAATATTTAAAAGGAAATAGGGTGTGGGGTAAATAACAAGGGGAGAAATAATGTGATGATAATAAAAAGGAAATAAAGCTTATGTATATAGAGGGTGGGTGCTGTTGGGTGGGTAGGGGAACGGGAAAAGTTGAGCATTAAGTGGTGTCATATCCTGGTACAAATTCTCAATGTTGAATGTGATGACGATGTGTATATATAATGTAACAATAAAGGTTTGAATTTTTAAAAATCATCTAATTGGGCTGGGGAGTTAGCTCAGTGGTTCCGGCGCCTGTCTCGCAAGCGCAAGGACCGGGGTTCGATTCCCCGGTAACCACATAACAATACTGGGCGTGGAGACTCACCCCAGCAGCAACCAGTACCACATACCACAGTGCCGGGCGTGGTGGCTCACACCTGTCATCCCAGCACTCGGGAGGCAGATGCAGGAGGATTGTGATGTGAGTTGGAGGCTGAGCTCAGGGCCAGCCTGAACCACAAAGCGAGACCCTGTCTCCAAAAACCTAAAAAAAAAAAAAAATCATCTAATTAAAAGAGAGAGAGAGAAGGGAATAAAGAAAGAAAGAAAGAGGAGGAGGGAGGAGGAAAACGCATTCTTAGCACCAGGACTTCTTACTGTGTATTCTGCTTTCTGGTTTTGCGGGAGTTATTGTCCTTCCATTTTATCCACTGACGTGCTGAAGCTGAGCATCAACAGAGAACAAGATACGCCTCAAACTGACTCTTAACTGACTTCACTATCCACATAAATGCTTACAGAAATCTGTCTCTCTGGTCAGCATTAGAAGTTACTAATAAAAACAACATACAAAGAAAACACACAAGGCTCCAGGGGGGAGAACTGAAGAGAGAAAGCTTGAATGCAGAGAATGCAGGAAAGCAGAACAGGAAAAGACAAAGGAGAGAGAAAAGGGAAGCAAAAGAAAGAAAGGAAAAAGAGAGGAAAGGTGGGCTTAGTGGAAGGTAGGGAAGTTTTAAGAACATGTTGTATTTGAAGCAAATGTTGCGAAGTTTTTATCCAACTCACTTGCTAACATGGTCCTTAGTACGAACATCAGAAAAAAATATTGTCCGATGAATGTCATAGATTGTTCTTCTATGAAAACCAGTGAAGAGAAAAGGTTCGGTTTTGTACAACTCAGCATGGAGAGTTCTCGCGTCAGTTAGCGGCTCGAGATTCAAGAGCACCTGAAGTGGACTCCGCTAGGACTTGCCACAGCACAAGCCACACAACCAGAGTGGTGGTCATGGCAGCGTACTTTAAAAAAGAAAAGAGAGAGAGGCAGAGAGAGGAGAGGAAGAAGAGAGAAAGAAAAGGAAGGAAGAGACGAAGGAGGGAAGGAAGGAAGGGAGGAAGGAAAGAAAAGAAAAACCAGAAGTACCACAAAAGGGAGAATACTTGCTTCTCTTATTACCCCTGCTTGCCGTGCCCTGCACAACCAGGAATCCTCACTCTGGTCCGCACTAATTCAGGTAACAAATTGTCCCAGAGTGCAGGTGCTTTCACGTTATGTTTTAATGACTTTTGGATTTCAGAGAAAGTGGGATGACTCCAGCAGCAACAGCCCACTTCCCTTCAGTGGGACTCAGTCTTCATACCTTTCACATAGACACTGGGCTAGTAAAAGCCCTCGAACTGAGCAGCCATTTGCAAAATAAATCCACCCACCAAATAACAGCACTTGATCAGAGGTTCCCTGGATGAGAAATTCTCTGAAACCAATTCTTCCAGAGTTTGTTTGTTGCTTAGGCAGCTGGTTCATCCGTTTTTGCGTCTCAGTTTTTTCTCCTGTCGGTGCCCAGAACGCAGCCACATGTGCTGGGCCTCGGAACTCAGGCTTCCTTTTGCCCAGGTCTGGGAGAAGAGCTGCCTTGAGATTAACTCTGCCCAGAAACACTTCCAGCCCCACCTTCTGAAGTCCTTCCATTCTCACAAACACACACCCAGGTTTTATGCAAATATGTGATTTCCCTCTGCAATATTTACTCAGAGAAAGAGCAGTTAACTTCAGCAACCTTTGCCAAAACATCAATCACACACAGCTCATCCTCCAACTGAGTCTCTGCTGATGAATACACTTTTCTATAAGAGTTAGAACTTTATATGAGAAATCCAAAATATAAATAAAAAGAATAAAAGATTAGAGAATTGAGGGAAGTAGATCTTTTGCAAATGGAAGGGGCCCAAGAGATGGGGGAGGGGAAGAGAAGGGAGGGGCAGGGATGGAAAAGGAACTGAAATGTATTTGGCATGTGTGTCGACTCCCCAGGAGGAAGGGGAGTGGTTGTTATGTCCTACAAACATATGCAGGCAGAAAATAAAAACTAAAGAACATGAAGAACTTAAAAACAGATAAATAAGAGTCATACCTCATCCACAAGACTGAGGTCCCTGTTAGGCTATGGTCGGAAGCGCCTTATCTCCCTCCTGGAGTTTCTTTAAACGTCTAAAATGCAGCAGCCTTTGAGTCGTACAATAAGAATAACAGTAACTATTCAACACTAGGTGCCACGTTCTGCAGTAAACACCTTCCACGCAGTGTGCTTGGAGACTGTAACTGTTGATCTCATTTCACAGACTGAGGCACCATTACTTTAACCAATATCGCCAGTGAGCAGGAGGCACAACACGTGTTTAAATTCAAAACGTCCGCCTTCCACCTAAGCCCGGGGTCTACGTCCTGATGCTACAGAAATTCACCTGTTAAAAACAGACTTTGGTGAGTCTTATTTTTTAAAAATCACTGTGCTGTATATTTGTGCATTCAGGGTGGAGGAGGCATGCAGGGAGATTTCCATGAGGAAGTGATGCTGGGAGTTGTCATCCGAGGCCGCATGAGATAAGTGAGACAGGGTCTGGCTTTGTGTTTCAGGCTGGCCCCTGAACTCAGCCTTGAACTCAGAGCAATCCTCCTGCTTCTGCCTCCCAAGTGCTAGGATTACAGACATGAGCCACCATGCCCAGCACTGTGCTATGTGGTACTACTTGCTGGTGGGCATGAGTCTCCACCCAGTATTGCTATATGTGGTTACCAGGAATCAAGCCTGGGCCGTTATGCTTGCCAGACAGGCGCCAGAACCACTAAGCTAAATCCCCACCCCTTGGTTCTTTCATTTTTTGCTTTCCCCATTTTCTACTAATTTTCTTGCCTTTCCCAACAAGTTGACACTTCTGGGTCTCATGGAATTGTGACACTCATTGACTTTTTCTCAGATATTGCTTAGAATTTTTTGGAGTGCTGGCATTATATTCCTGAAGTTTCTTAGGTATTCTTTGTCAAGGAAGTATCTTGTTTCCCCATCAATTTTAAAGGGAGGTTTTT
>PVIR01029430.1:0-21106 GCA_004026965.1 Petromus typicus | reverse complement strand
ACCTTTGATTTCATCCTAGCTTTCTTCAAGCCAAAGATGTCAGCTTGAATGCCAAGTATAGCAGGAAATTGTTGTTTCTGGTAAGCGAGGCATATTTTATAATATTTTGGTGACTACACTAAGAAACTTATTGGTATTTCAGGAAAATTGCACACACAATACAACCTTTTTTTAACAAAAAAAGTTGGTTAATGGGTGCTTTAGAACGTTTGGAACACATTATGCAAATTTCCATTATTTGTTATGGGAAAAATAGTCTCAACCTGCAACCAACTTGAGTTATAATCAGTCCTCATGAACAAATTAAGTGTGTAAAGCAAAGGTTCAATATATTACTTTAGCTATTGTGATATCATTATTATAATCAGTAGTTCTTCCTCATATGCCAAGACTGAGATGGCCTGAGAGTCATAAACTACACTCTAGGCCTGTGCCAAAGATCCAAAGTTAGGCCCAGTAGGCAGCAACTTCCAATCCCCAATAAACTGAAGAGGTAGGGTCTTGCAACACACTCCAAAACCCAAAAGTGAATATCACCTGGTAGACAAGTATAAGAAATAGTCATTTCTAGAGGGTTCTCAGTACAAGTAATAAAGTTTCCTGTCCTAAGCAACTTACAAGCATCAATCTAGGAATTAAATAACAAGCAAACAAAAAAACCCAAAGAAGACCTAAAAGCAAGATGCAACCCCAAACTTTCACCTTGCAAAAGGCAAACCCAGTGGTCAATATGGTGGAACAATTTGAAAGTTACCGAGCAGAACTCTCTGAAGAGATAACAGTGGAAATTAAAAAAATAGATGCATATGGATCTATAAAAAAATCAAATCAAAATAATTTTCTCAAATAACTACAACGAAAATGACATAAAGAAATAATTAGTGAAATTAGAGAAGATACAGACAAAAACATTGTAGGAGCTTAGGAAAATGATGCAAACTTTGAACACCCAACAGTGTAAAGAAATGGAATCCATGATTCAGAAACAAACCAATACCCAGGGGTTAAAAATTTGATTAAAAGTATAAAAAGCAGAATGAGCCCATGTGAGAATGAAATATCAGCTATAGAAGACATAATTATAGATGGTCATTATTGAAAGAAATATTCCTTAAAATAGGAAGGAATCATGAAAAATCAATCCAACAGCTGCTAGATGATGCAAAGACTAACATAAGGCTGATCAAAAGACAAGAGATAGTATAAATGACATTAAAAAACTTCTTTATAGAAGTAATGGCAGAGACCTTTCTAAGCATGGCAGAAGAATTTGACATATACATAAGTGGGGCATGTAAAACTCTGATTAGCTACAATAAAAAAAAATTACACCAAGGCATATAATAGTTGAGATTCCAGAAATTCAACACAAGGAAAGAATACTAAAATCTATTAGAGAAAATAAACAAATCACCTGTCTAGAAAAGCCCATAAGAATTACAACAGATTTCTCAAATGGTTTTCCTATATAATGGAGTATTACTCTGCCATAAAGAACAACAAGTTTGAGTCATTCATACACAAATGGGCATACCTTTAGGACATACTCATAAGTGAAATATTGTGGATTTTTTTTTCTAGTACCAGAGATCTAACCCAGGCCCTTGTGCTTCCAAAGTAAGCACGGTACAACTTGAACTAAATCCCCGACCCTCATTAGTGAAATAACTAGGTCACAGAGGTGTATATACCATAGAGAACTCTCTAGAAATGACTATTTCTCTGATATGAGAAACTGAAAATGTAAAAGTTCTAAAATGTATGTTAGATATTGTATAATATAAATTATTCAAAGGAAAATGAGGTAAGGGTAACCTTAAGTTACCCTTGAGTTTTGGGAACCATGGACAACTTATTCAAATTTAAGACTTACTGGGATTTAAGGATGTTTGCCTTGCCCTATGTAATTTTCAACTATAGGGATTATTGTGGGATGCTCTGTTTTATGCATGTAGTATTATGGGCTGAAGGCTTGGTATCAAATAAATGTGCAGGCAAGCGAGGATAATGGGTTCTTCTGCTTCTGCTTCTGCTGCTGCAGTATCTGGCCTTTGGCTGCCATTGCTCAGAGTAGCAAGAGTTGAGACCAGGATCAGCCTTTCTTCCTTAAGGTTCTGGTTTTGTTGTTGTTGGTTATTAATCTTTTAACTGTGGGTCTATTAGGGGATTGGAGCTCACCACAAGGGTTCTGGCTGAGTCCTCTTCCCTGGATTCCCACAAATGGAGGGGAAATAAAAAATTGTGATGGTAATAAAAAAAATGGAAACAAAACTTATGTATATAAGGAGTGGGGGTTGTAGGGTGAATAGGGAAATGGGAAAAATGAGAGTCAAGTCATGTCATATACTGTTACAAATTGTCAATGTTGAGTGTGATCATGGTATATATAAAATGTACCTATTTCACACACACAAAAAGAATTACAACAGGCTTCTCAACACAAACCTTCATATTAAAGAGAGGTTGGAGTGAAATACTTCAATCACTAAAAGACAACAATCTCCAGCCCAGATTGATATACCCTGAAAAACTTTTGAGATTATTGGAGAAATAAGATTTTTCCATGACAAAGAGGGCTTGACGAAATTCATGACCACAACACCAGCTCTCCAGAATATTCTGAAAGATAATTTATAAGTAGATAATGAGGACTATAAAGTACCAACACTGCAATAAAATCTGAAGAGTGAGGTCTTAATTTAGAAAAAGCAACTTATACTTTAGCATCTTGCGTTTTAAAAGATAAAAATTTCAACAGTAGCATAGGTTCACCACCACCGCTCTAGAATATTTGAAGTCATTGGTTATCTTGTTTTTTACAAGAACAATAGGTGAGATAATATAAATTACTACAGTGTTCTGGACAACTTTGGAGCCAGTGGAGAAACTGAAGACAAAGGTTAATAGGAATTAGCAAAGATACTTCTAGGAACACATGAAGTCTGTGAGAAATACACTCATTGGTCAGGACGCAGAAAATAGACTTCAGAGGCAGAAAGAATGCAAAAACAAAGCTTTAATGCAGTTACCCTGGTGTCTGCTGAATAACCACATGCTAAATGGCCCCACAAGTCTTTTTAGACCTGAGCGTGCAAGTGGTTGCTCCCTGGTGGAGTCAATACTAAGGGAGGTGCAGTCTTTCCCTGGATATTTTCTGATGCTTTATCACATCTTTATAAAGTAGTTTCCTGATTCACCTCCCAATTTGAACTTACGTTTCTTCACAATACTGTCTGTTCTTTACTCAGACTTTCTGGGAAGGAAATGTACCTGTGCATTGATTACATGACATTGGAATGAACTATGTGTTGCTTGGCTTTAGCGAGAAGAATGTGCTTCTTTCTTTTTCTACTCATGCCTACATTCTGCAAAGCCTCATTTCCCTCAAGGTCACATCTGCCCAGAGATTTTCCAAAGCATGAATTTTGTGAGACAGTTAGAAAGCTGCAATAATTTTTCCCTCCAAGTTCAATTATTTCATCATGACAATGGAAGCCTTTGAAATTTCTTTTTTTCTTACAAGTCCATTTTGTTGGCATGTGGATTAATTTTATTAATGAATTCATCTTTTGTTTTTTGTACATAATGAAATTTTATAAAGATCTGAATATATAATAAAATATTATTTTTAGAACCACACTTAAAAGCTAAGGCACTAATTTGACTTCTGCTGTTATATAAATTGAATGTTTTTGTCTGTCTTTGGCAACTGTGTTGGGAAGGAGAGTTCACACTACACAAGTTATCTTGTCTCAACATTTAAATCAGTTATTAGTGAACTGGATCTGAATTTCTTATCAAAATATTACATAATTTGATTGTGATTTACCCAGTAAGTCCTCTTCTGTTTAATAACCTGCTAAATCCTACCTGAAAGTGTCAAAGAAGTTGTCTGCAAAGGAAGTATAAACTGCTTTAGACCTAAACGTAGAATTTAGCCAGCATCACACTTTATTGTGAGAAGCTAGACTTTTTCCATCAAAATAGAGAAAAAGTCAAGGAAGTACACATCTACTATTGCTACCCAACATTATACAGGAAGTCCTAAGAAATGAAATAAGAAAAGGAAAAGCAAATGATATACAGATCAGGAAGGAAGAAATAAATTGTGGCTCACAGATAACATAATTTTCTATGTGGGAAATCTGATATAATTGACCAAATGATTGGAACTTATAAGTGTTTAGAAAAGGTTATTACTCAAAAGTAATTACTTTTCAATATACTAGCAATGTGTGAATTGCAAAGTAATTGCAATTGAAATTGAAAGTAAAAACAGTAACAGTTACATGTGTGGAAAAATTAAAAACCCTGATAAAATGAATCAGAGAGCTTAGTAAACACAGAGATGTACAATGTTCTGGATAAGATGACTCAATATTGTCAGGATTTCAGTTCTTCCCAATTTAACCTGATTCAACATATTACTACCTAAACTTCCAGCAGAACAGTTTGTGAATCAGTAAATTATATATCACACTTAGTATATTATTTATCAAAGGTAAAATATCCAAAATAGCTAGCATAATAATGTTAAAATAGAAGAACAAAGTTAGTAGATGGACATTACTTGATTTTAAAAGCTATAGCAATTAAGACAGGAGTATTGCTGAAAGAGTAGGCAAATAAATCAGTGAGTAAAATTGTCTAGAAAAAAAATCTGTATAAAATACAGTTCACTGATCATTGTCAAAGGAGCAAAATCATTGCAATGGGAAAAAGATAATATGTTTTTCACAAATGATGCTAGAACAAGTAGACATTCACATGCAAAAAAATCAGTCTGAATACAAAACTTATAACATTCACAAAAATTAACAAAGAATAAGTCATAGTCCTAAATACTAAAATCAAAACTGTAAAAAGTCTTAGAAGATAACATAGAGTAAATCCAGGTATTCTTGGGTATGGCAATGACTTTTTATGTGCAACTGTAAAGACACAATTTATGAAAGAAATAATTTAGAGTTTATGAAAATTAAAAGCTTCTTTTATGTTAAGACCACTGTCAAAAAATAAATAAATAAATAAAAGGAAGATCAACTACTCACTGGAAGAAAGTATTTGTTAAATGCATCTCTGATAGAGAAAGGTTGTCCAAAAATGTGTTTTAAAATAACATTGCAGACTCAATAAGAAGAAAACAAATACATTTTTTAAAAAGTAGGTGCCAGATGTAAAGAATCACTTCACAAAGAATATATACAGATGACAATGAAGAAAAATGAAGATATTGGCAGTGTCATATCTCAGTAATAAAATGGGACCAAAATAACACCAATTAGAAGTGGCCAAAATTTAACACTAACAACAAACATTGGTGGGGATATTAAACAACCAAATATCTTATTTTTTGCTAATGGGAATGTAAAAGAGTTAAGCCTCTCTAGAAATAGTATCATAGTTTTTACAAAGCTAAATATCATCTTTCCCGCATGATAAAGGAATCCCACACATTGGCATTAACCCAAATGGGTTAAGGACTTTTGTCCACACAAAAACCTGCAGACAATGTATGTAGCGGCTGTACTAATAATTGCCCAAAAGGGAAGCGATCAAGATGTGCCCCAACAGTTGAATGACAAATAAAAACGTGGCACATTTAGACAATGCAATACTGTATTATTCATCATTAGACAGATACAATTATCAAGCCATGCAGAGACATTGGGAAACCTCCACTGTGTATTACTACATGGAGTAGGCCAATCTGAGTATGATTTTAATTCCTTTAGTCCAATTCCTATTACTACACTGAAATATTTGGGGCTGGGTAGTAGGTCAAGAAAAGGTGTCTGCTGAGCTCACTGATTTGGAAGCTCAAGAACTGTGCTGACTTCGCTTTGCTCCAGTAAGGACATCAAGGTAGAGCATGCCATCACAAGGGGGAGAGCACAAGGGGAGGACGGAACACACCGCCCTGTTGTGCTTCCTCTTGTTATGTTTTCCCTTTCCTTCTCACATGTTAACCTCTGCTCAGATGGAGGCTCTGAGGGTTGGGAGGAGGAGGAGGAGGAGGGGAAAGGCAAAGCAGCCTTTTTGCCTCCCAGGAAATGAGCATATAAAGTCAGAGGGAGAAGAGGGAATAGAAACAATTCAGCTTTTTTCCTAAGCAACAGGGCTGGCACCAACCAGGCTCTGCTGAAAGAAAATAAACAAAAGCTTTATTTGTTTCCGTGGAAGCACTGCCTACTAGACCTCTTCAGGGAAAAGAGGCCCAGGAGAAGCCAATTAGGGTAATTTTTTACCACAAGGGGTGTGTGTGTGTGTGTGTGTGTGTGTGTTGCTGTGGGAGGTATTTGAAGGAATTTATAGTTAGAAACATTAGATTCAGTTTTCATCGTCTTTTTTTGATATAGTTTCCCATGTTCATTTACTTAAGTATAAGAAAATAATCATTTGTGTGGTATTCCTTCATAAAGATACAAATAGCATCGGTTAGGGGCCCATCATAATCTAGCGTAGTTCCATTTTAAATTAATTGCATCTGTTGTATATCTTCAAATAACACCACACTTTGTGAAATCGTTAGGAGCTGAACACACGGGGCAGAGTTTCAACCTTGGCACTCTTCACAGACCTGATAATTCTTTGTTATGCAGGGTTGTGCTACGCATTGTTGTGACATTTCCCACCGTCGTGTCTTCTGCAGACTTGATATCAGTAATAACAATCTTAGAGTTGTAACAACTGGAAGTGTCTCCGGACCCTCTGAGATATATCCTGAGGTAAGTGGGGCTTAAATCACCTTCCACTGAAAACCACAAATAATAGGTAACAGAGAAAGGACTGCTGGAGTTAGAATATTTGGAAAGTAAACTGGAAACATAGGAGGTTATGATGTCCCCATTCCATATCCAGGTTCAGCGCTACAAGGGACAGAAAAATCTTACTGGTCCCTACAGTGAGTACTGGGTCAGGTGTGCAACAGATGGAAGGGAACCTTCAGACAAAAGGTTGAGGACACAGGGAGTCTGTTGATTTTTAGCCATGATTTCCAGGCAACAGAGTTAAAAGATTTCAGGAATTAGGGATTGATGTGGGGGTGGATCAGCAAAACAGATTTATAGAGCCTCATAAAAATTAACTGGTAGAATGAGCAATGTGAGCAATTTCTTAGATCCAGGCCTAGGTTTCCTGCAATGACTGACATAAACAGGAACAAAAACATCCTAGGTTTTGTGACAAGATTCCTGTGTTTGAGAGATGTTAGAGGAGGAGTGTTACACATGAAGTCTGCGGGCTCCCCGTTGAACTTTGATGATGGATCTTCAGGGAAACAGTTTTGTCTAGCTTTTAAAAAGTTTGAGTTTTGGAACCTGAGCCACTGGGTTTATACTCCTGATTTACTACTGCCTTCATCCATTTGTGTTGCTGTAACAGAATACTCAAGGTGCAGTATTTTATAAGGAAAGGAGATTTATTTGGCTTGTGATTCTGGTGGCTAGAAGGTCCAGAAAGTGCCACAGGCTCCTCTGTCTCTCACCAGCTATATCATGGTGGTGAAGTGGAAAAGGAGATAGCCATATGCATAAGGCCCAAGTGAGTGAGGGTCTTACTTTATAAAAACTCACTCTTGCTATAAAAGCATTGATCTACTTATGAATGTGGTGCTCCCCCAGGATTTAATTACTTTCTATTAAACTTCACTTCTTAAAGGTCCTGCCACTCCAAGCCCATCACACTGGGAACTAAGCTTTGGCCCACGTATCATTTGGGAACAAGTTACATCCAAACCTTAGCATTTCATCTCTGGGCCCCAAAATTCATGTGTACCTCAGTGCAAAACACATTCATTCCATGACAATATTCCACAGTCTTACTTCATTCAAGACCACTCGGCATCTGAGACACCAGGAAAATTCTTTTCAGCTGTTACTCTTTAAGATGAAATCTGAGTTTATTTTGAAGGCTAAATGGTGGAATAGGCACAGCGTAAACATTGTTGCATGAAAAGAAAGCTGTTACAGGCCTCAGCAAGTCTAAAATAAATAGAGCAGGGCAGTCTTTGACTTCAGCCTCCCAGACTCACACTGTACACTGGGGCTGAGGGTGGTCCCCAACTTTTGGCTGCTTTCATGGGATGGCTGTGCACAGTGGTGCCTGGAGCTTTCTTATTATGGTGTTTCAGCCACTGGCTATAGCTCCACTCCAACAGCTCCACTAGATACTGTCCCACTGGGGGCTCTTTGTAGCAGTTTTGGGCTCACAGGTCTTCTCTTGAGACTTCTGTGGAAACTGCTGGGACTTCATAGCTCCTAAAATCTCCTTGCTTGTAGAAATAGCACTTTAGGAACACTATTGAGATCTGCTGCATGTACTGTTCAGAGTGTGAGCCATGCCTGGACCCTCTAGGAACATAGCTCAAATGACGGCTTTGCTAAAGATAAGAGAGCTGAATCCTGAGGTTGCCTAAGGCTGGATCCTGTGGAAAATCACCTCCTGCTCATTTTTGAACACATTATATCTCTGAGTTCTCTGGGCCTATGTTGGGAGGGGTGGCTACCCAGTCCTCTGAGACGCCTTTTTCCACATTGTTTCAGTAAAGTGTTTCCATGCCAACTCACCCACAACAGTCTTTTTGGCAAGCAACTCTACTTTGCTCTTTCCTTACTCAGACTGGATTTTCCATGTTTTTTCCCTGCTATTTATTTTTGCAATTATAAATTCTCCCTATAGTAATCTTTATCCTCTTTCCTCACAGCATAAGTGGTTAAAGTACTCACATAACTTCTAGATGACTTACTTGCCAAATACCGTAGGCCACAAATTTTAAACACAGAATTCCATAAAGTCCTAGAGCATGGGTACAGTGCAGCTACATTCTTTGCAGTGATGTGACGAGGGTGGCCTTTAATTTCTCACAAGCTCATCTTCATTCCATCTGAGACTTCATCTGCTTGTCCTTTGCTGTCCACATTTGTATCTGATTGTGAACATTTTAACCAGTCTCTAAGTTTTGGCTCCTTCCTAGTCTCCTTGCCTACTGAGCCTTCCCCAAACTCATCTGTGATATTATTTACAGCAGTGAGGCCTTTTCTGGTCTGCTGCCTCAAACTCCTTACTCAGTTCTAAAACCACTTTCACACGTTCAGGTCTCTGTATAGAAACAATCCCATTCTTTGGTACCAATTTTCTCTCAGTCTGGTTTGTGTTGCTATCACTCAAAGGTGAGTACTTCATGAAGAAAACAGGTTTATTTCCTTCACAAATTGAGTGGCTAGAGGATCCAGAAAACAAAGCCTCAGGTTCCTGATGAAGGTATGGCAACAGCACCTGGCAAGGAGGCGGAAGGGAGCTGTCCACATGCAAAAGAAACAAGTGTGTGGGAGACTTTGCTTTACAACAGTCTGGTTTTGTGATACAGCGTTAATGTAGTCATGCAGGTAGATGCCCGAGACCTACATACCTTTCACTAGGCTCCACCCCTCAGAGGTTCTGGCTTCTAGCAATGAATATTAAGGGACAAATCACACCCAAATCATAACAGCTACTGAGGAAGAGGGGTGGATTTTTATCTGCCATCACCCCAGGTTCCCGTGTCTGTCTATCAAAAGTGCTGTGGCAAAGTAAGCATCAAGCCACAGGAGGATCTTGGCACATAATCTGAAAATTTCCTGGAAGAACAATGGGCTTTAGCACATCCAAGAGCATAATGTGAATTTTTAACAAAATCTGTTGAAACATATTCTAAAGGGTCCACTGTGTTGTATGGATATTACATAAATCATTCACAGCTTATGGTTTTTAATTCTTTCATATAATCTGTACAGGTACAAATTCCCTATGATGAAAGTTATCATTATGTATATCAAAAGAGTACCAAAAAATTAATTTTTAAAATTCTTCCACATCTCCCAGAGGAAGAAGTATATTTTAATTGTGTCCCAGAGTATATATTTGTGAGTATCTGGTGAAAAATACATACCCTTATCGAATTATGCATTTTGACAAATTCCATTTTTCTATAGTATCAAATAGGAACAATTTTAAGTTCTTTAAGACCCCAAAGGTTGAAGTAACTTTATTCTACAAATATTCACTGGGCATCTCCTGTGTGTCTGATTGTGACACAGGGAGATAAAAGAAAATAAGGTGTAGATTATGTCTCACGGGCTACTTGCTAAAATGAAAATGGATATTGCAAAATAACATTATAGTAGAAGTCTGTGAAAGTGCTCTTGGCCAGGAAAATCTGAAAACGTCTTGTAAGAGTGGAAGGTATGTGACTTGTGTTTGATGGGCAGTGGCAGGAGTTTTATAAACAAAGAACATGTGATAAAAATATTTGTACTCTGATCCAGATGGCCATTTCTTAGGAGGAGCCATGTACAGAATACAAATGGTGTTTCATCACTTTTCTCTGGAATTTGACCCATCTTGGATATCTGCTCTCTTGGATTTCAGGAAGAAATTTTTTGCTGTGTGGAATTGTTGCTCTGCTGTCTGCCTAAAAAGTAGCATCAAAAATAGTAGTATCAAAATCAATCTTCCAAAGGAAATCACAAGACAGGATAGATTTGACCAAAGAAATCACACTCTGAATAATTTTCTGAAAGTCATTTCCACAGGATCTACCAGGAGAAGCTCAGACCAAACTAGAGGAGCTGTAATATCCCTGCCAGGAGCCTTCATTGTTTTGACGGACTGGGGTTTTACAGAAGACACCAACGCTGGCTGTGCTCACAATGCTTGTAGTGTTCCGGGAAGGGAGCTGGCCAGGCAGAAATGAGTGGTACCACCTCACTCTGGGAAAAGGTGGAGTCGTTCTCACAGGAAGCTTCCTAGAATGGGGACACCTAAAATCCAGGTTTGTGTTTCTCAACTTTAGATTAGAAGTTGTAAATTTCAGTCCTGGAAAAGATTCGTCAGACAACTAAAATAAATGAGGCTTTTCCAGGGAAGAAAAATCACAAGGATGTGATGAGGTTTGTGGCCAACCTAAGCATCATAGCCAACTCTAAAGGAAGTGGTGGTCTGGCCAGGAATAGGAGGATCTGTGTTCTTTTAAACCAAATCAGGGCACTCAGCTTTATAGGAAATTTCCAAAGTTTGTTAAAATACTTCGTATGCCAAATAAAATACATCTGCTAGTAACTGAGATTGTCTGCGATCAACTTTTAGTACATGATAAGCCTTTTTAAAACTTCCTTATTGAAAAGTGAAAACGTTATAACTGGAAATTAACACATTAATATGAGCGAGTATATTAGAGTTTCTTCTTTATTAGAGCAACAGATACTAGAGTTTTAAATCTCTTACAGTTTTGCTAGTAGGAAAATATCTCATAGCAGCCTAGGAACTGTGTTTTAGAAGGAAAAGGATGAAGTATGTGAGCTTTTGTGTCATTAGAGATTAAAACGTGGGAAAGGAAAGGGCCCTGAGCAAGGAGATTCCAGTGGAGATGATCTTGTTTTTTTCTTCATATTTCCACTTTCTTAGCACAGCTGGAAAAAGAGAGGGTCCTTAGCAATGGTGAGCTCCAGTTACTGTTTGGGGTCAGCAACAAATTTGTTGTCTTTCTATTTTTCATGAGGGAACTCCTGTTTTCTTACTCATATAGATCACTGTCGTGACTCTCCAGGATCTCTTCCTCCCTCTAAACATGAACTGGCTTCTGTTTAGTGGATTATGGGGGAAAAATGTAATGGGAAAGGAGCCTGGGACACGGGGTGAAAGGTCAGGAAGGAAGGTGACACGTGAGAAGGCTTTTCCCGGAAGAAGCGGGCTCCCCTGGCGAGCTCATGGGAGAGTCAGCCATGACACTTTTTTCCCTTCATCTTTCCACAGGCTAACCCTTCCCCTTCTCGAAAGGACTCAGGCAGCTGGATTCACCGGGCTTGGAGCGATTAGAGGCTGTAAGAAGGAGTGAGGACCACTATTTACCAATCTGCCAGTAGAATCTGTACATTCTACCGGGAAAAGGGACTAAGGAAGCAACTGAGAATCTCTGGTTCAACATTTGCAGGCAGCGAAAGATCTTGTTACACAAGGAACCTGTGCCAAACATTCAGAGGACCAAAGGCACATGCGATCCAAGGAAATTTTGACAAACTCTTTAAAAACTTCCCACTGACAATCCTATAAGTGCTAGTGAGACCATATACACTCTGACTTTTCCTTGTAATCAAAGACCTGGAAGCCTTTGTGGTGGCGGGGAGAAAGAGTTAAAAGACATCATCTATACTTTGAATAACTTGTGAGTAAGTGCTGTCATTTCCAAGCTGAACTTGTGTTACTGGGAGAACCAGACAAGTTAATGAGAAGGGAGAGGCAAGATAGCTTTATGGAGGATGGGTAGCATTAGTTATGCCATGGATATTGGAAGACTTTTTGCTCCCATTACTATTCTGAGCTCTTCCCTCTGCAGGTTCCTGCCTCCCTCTCTGGTTGGGAGTTCTAGCACGGATATCAACAAGTTATCCCTATAGTTCTAGGCCTAATACTTAGGAGTAGAAAATGTAAACATCCATTAGGGTGAAAGTAATACAGAGAAAACACACATTTATTTGGGACCTATGCCAAATGGAACTAGGCATGAAATTAAACATTGCAGAAGCAACGTCAGCTTATTTAAAGGGGTGGGGAGAATTCTACTCCAACGACTCAAGTGACACTTGTCACACCTGTGGCTTCATTTACAATGCAGTTTTCTCGTAAACATGGAAGGTGTATCTAGTATATTTCTTCCAGTGAATTCTACGTCCAGGATACACCCATTACTCTGCTAACTTTCCAATCCACCTTAATCATTGGCTTTGCTGCCCTCTTTCCTCTCCTTTCTTTCAGTTCAACTGCAACTAAATTGAATGTTACTCTTCTAGAACAATGACACATTACATTTATTTTTTTCTTTCTGAGGTAAAGAATTTAAGCCTAAAAAAGGCAGTAAATATTTTGAAAGTGAACTAAACTGATACCAGGACAAGTTGAGATTCTGTCCTAACTAAAAATGCCTCAGATTCTAACATTAGGTGGCTTTATCTTTTGGCCACCCAGGTAGAGAATTCTCAGTATTTCTAAGATACTTTAGAAGATAGTTAAGGCACTACGCCTCCTCACAACGCCTCCTCACAACGTCTGAGAGACCTATGATGTAAGGTGGTATCTGAACGTAAGAAGTGAGATGGATGTCTGGACAAGAGGAGTGGGGGAAAGCATGGCAGAAAGGCAGGGACAGAGAGAGAGAGAAGGAGAGAGAGAGGAAGGACAAGTGCATATGATGTATAACTGTATTCTTCACTTCAGGGAAATGCCAATCCCAGCCAAGGTGCCCATCCTTGGAATATCCTACTATGACTGTAGTTTCTTTATTATTTTTAATTTTGTTATCATAAAAGAACAAACCAGAAGAAAACGGAAGATGTGAGTTATACAAAGGTCAAACTATTAAGGTCCAAAATTGCATTTATTTAATCCCATTGGCATTTGGTTTATTCACTTGTTGAATGTAAATAATGATATAATCTTGTATATTCATTCCAAACATAAAATAAAATATTGTATTGGAGGATGAGCTCAAACACAGTATGTGGATCAGCCTAGTAAGAATCCCACTCTACCCTATTTGCCTCAAAAAGTGACTATTCTATTTTGTAGTGATATTCTAAAATTTAGTTGTAAAAGGTCTTCATGATGATGACAATTCCAAGGGAAATTGATACTGAAATAGTTTTGTAAAGTAGTTTTAAAACAACCCAGAGGGGGGAAAATATGATAGAGAAATTTGCTTTTTATGATTGGTTACTCCCTATCAAATCTTCAATAACACTTGGGATATTTGTGTGCTGTATATCAGATACTAGAATATTGGCTAAGTCGTTGATTCAAGTTCTGATTTTCTCAAACTATGAGGTTTTCATCCCCTAGATACATCTGTCCTCAATTTTATCATTTTCAGACAACAGTCTAACTTTTTTAGCAAATCATCAACCCATTCGAGATCCAGAAGTTTGTTCCTCTGTAAGCAATGGAAACATTTGTTAAATCAACCACAGAGAAAGAGCTGCCCTGGTATAAAGCTCAGTCTGCTATTTTCAGTTTACTTTTCAGACATGGCCAACAGTGACTTTGTCTTTCTCTAATCTCCTTGTTTGGACCTGCCAGTGTTATTCTTAACTCCATGAAGACAGTGGGCAATATGATGTGGTAAAATCTTGGAGTTCTGAACAAGTTATTCCAGAAAACTATGCTCAGAAACATGTAAATATGATGAGAGAGGGAAAAATCTCAATAGACGTCCAACTTTATGTACTAGACTCTCTTTTTCTTGACTACTCAGCCATTAAGTGAGTATTCCAATGTCTGGAGTCAACTGTTGCATAACCTGACCCCTTACACTCTTGAGCAGCTCCAATTTTTAGAAAGTTTATCCTTTTTATTTCTCTTTGTTGGTTGTAATTTCCTTTCTGGATGTTTTGTTTTGGGATTTTTTATTTTTGTTTTTTTGTTGTTGTTTTCTGGCTTGTAGTTCAGGCTGGTCTTGAACTCACTAGATAGCCCTGGCTAGCCTCAAACTCAATAATCTTCCTGCCTCTGCCTCTCAAGTACTAGGATTACAGGTGTGAGCCACCATGCCTAGCACTGTGACATGTGTTTACTGGAGATTGAACTCAGGACCTTAACTTCAGGCAGATGATGGGACAACTGAGCTAAATCCCTTGCCTGCTCTCTGGATCTGAGTTCATTTCCTAGGGCTTCTACAAAGTTGACAGTCTGAAACAACAAAAATGTGTTTTATGAGGCTAAAAGTCTATATAAGAAGCTGGCAGAGCTCTAGTCATTCCAATTCTCCAGGGGAGATTTGTTTTTTGTTTGTTTGTTTGTTTGTTTTCCCCAGGTTTTGGTGGCTCTAGACATTTCTTGGCTTGTAGCTGCATCACTCTGATCTCTGTTTCCATTGTTGCACTGCCTTTTCCTGTCTGTGTGTCTAGGACACTTCCTAATGGACTTAAAGCACACCCAGGTAAGCCAAGATGATGTCTTCCTATTACACTTCAACCACACAGATCCATTTTGCAAATAAGATCATATTAGTAGATTCTAGGAATAAGGATAAAGGCATATATTTTGGTGGATGGTCACAGTTCAATCCTATCAAACCTTCAAAAAACATCCATTTCTCCTCTACCACAGAACTGCCCTTCCATTGTTTGAAGATATTTATTTTTCATCTTGTTCAAACTAAGGGAAAAATGATTGATTGTACTGAAGATCTGCCATCTTCCAGGAATGAAACAAAATATTATATATAGTTTCTACTTTCTTCTATCTTTTATTAAATTTCCTTGTTGTGAATTACTCAGATGATGATCTCTTTGTTTTTTGCTTTAGGAAAAGGCAAGGGGAAGTTAATTGCTATGGTTTAGATTTAAAACATGCCACAAAAGTCTCACATATTCACAAGTGGGACTTTTGGAGGTAATTGAATCATAAGAGCACTATACTTAATCCTTCAAAGTAGTTGAATGTGCAGTTTAGAGGTGGGATCTGGTCTAAAGAGGCAAGTCCTTAGGGACACAGTCTGTAAAGATGTGTCCCCTTCCCTGGCTCCTCTCTCTCTTTCTCTGCTTCCTGTTTGCAAGGGATTGAGCACTTCTTTCTCCTCTGCCAGTCTGTACCTGCCATTCTCCTGAGATCAATTGTGGATTGAAAACTTGAGCCAAAATAAACCTCTTCTCTAAGTTGTAGATGTCTGGTATTTTGTCCTAGAGACAAGAAAATAACCAAGATAGTATCATTAATCCATTTTGATTTGACAGAATACTAAAGCCCATGATTCTGTGGGAAGAGGGTTGCACATGTACTGAGAGAGAAAGAGAGAGAAGACAGAGCAGAGATAAGGGTGTCTAAGGACCCTATGGCAAATCCTAGCAGAACTACAATATAAAATCTTTAGAGTTTTTAAGGAAGCCACATCCTTTTGGGATAATAGATAAATAAATGAAGGGGGTGAAGTGAAGAAAACAATTTATTTTTGAGAAACAAATCCAGGCTTGTGGTTGAACACTGGCAGATTTTACATTCTTAACTGCTACAATACTTGAAAAGGGTCTAAAAATACCAGTCCTAAATTTAATTTAATACAATTAAAT
The DNA here is from genome assembly GCA_004026965.1 of Petromus typicus. Lineage (NCBI taxonomy): Eukaryota > Metazoa > Chordata > Mammalia > Rodentia > Petromuridae > Petromus > Petromus typicus. The sequence goes on along the minus strand of PVIR01029430.1, from coordinate 5,012 downwards.
TAAATAGTATGGGTGCACGATTACTCTTTCTATGAATTCGTTTCTCTTGCATCTTTGTCTCTCTCTCTCTCAACTATGTCAGCTAAGGGAGAAGCACAACAATATGGCTTGGTTGATAGGCTCTGATGCATTATATCCCCATTGATGATACTCTTAGAAGATGTTTGCTTCAGTTTCAGGAGAAGTTGCTTATGAACATCAGCCACCTCAGTCAACTGTGTACATGTTTGCAAAAGCTACATTATAGTCTTTAACTGGAAAACATGGGAATCTGTCTATGTCAATTTTTTCCAAGGTGAAACCAAACAGCTCACATTTGCAATTTAAAAGAGGAGAAGTTTCACTTTGCTCATGGTTTCAGAGGTTTAGTCCCTGGTTGGCTGTCTCCAAGGCAGAAACAACACGGCAGAAGGATATGTCAGAGCAACATTGCTCACATGTTGGCAGCTAGAAAGCAGAAAAAACTGCAGTGAGCTGCTGGGAGAAAAGGTCTAGGAATGTGTACATAATTTCCAAGGTCACATGCTCATGAACAACTCACATACTGACAGAGAGATTCTGTGCACTGAGGCAGGTCCCTGTTTTACCTCTACCGTTAAAATTTTTTGCAAATAATTTTTTTATTTTGGAGGTGTAACACTTTGTGCTGCTGGGATCCTATTCAATTTATCCAAATGGTTTGGAACTGAAATGTGTGTGGCCTTTCAGGAATATTCTGTTAAGCTCTTCCCCTGCACAGAAATGTTCTGTTAATCTCTGCCACTCTGCCACTCCTGAGTTTGTGCTCAATATATCAAAATGGGTTGTGACTGTATGAAGTGTATGTGACCTTTAGGAAATATTCTGTTAAGCTCTACCCCTTTGCTTCAGGAAGGGTCTTTAACTGACTCTGCTTCAGTGAACCTGCTCAGCCTTCCTGTAGATCCCTATATAAAGAGGCTCTCACTTCTGGTGAAGTTCTCAAATGCCTTTGAGCCACTAGTGCTTGCCAGGCTAATAGAGTAACTATTAGACTCCTAAACCTTCAAATCACAAGAGCTGTAAACCTGAGCTGTGTTCCAGGGCCACCATGCTGAACTGTAAAGCTCAGCTGTGCCTCAGAGCTGCAACCCAGAGCCACAAGGAGCTGAAGATCAGCCATGCCCAAGTATCAGAGAGGGCGCCATATTCTTATTTCCTTACTATGTTGTGTAGTATAGTAGGAAGCTCTGGAAAAAATAGGCAGAGAAGAGAGGTGGTAAGAATGGCCTGCCACGTAGGAAAGGAAAGCTAAGCAGGTACTGAGACATGTGCCTAGAATATATTTTCATATGTGAAGACTGCCTTGGGTGTGACATTTAAAGCAAAGCTCATTTTTGTTGTAGAGTTCTATTGGTATTTTCATTGTAGTTCATATAGGAGTTTATTTCTGATGTCATCTTTTAGGTTTTGTAAGCAAGTACACAGAGGGTGTCAAAATGTTGATGTGTATTCTATATTTTCAATATGTAAGCATATTGCAATTTAATATTTTATTGATATTTTATGCTCCTGTTATCTACCCATTACATAATATAACAAAGAACTCCTGACAAGGACAATACCAGTGAGATATTAAGTATGTCACAGAAAAAGTCCAAGAAAGCAAAGTACCTGTGCTGTCTGTGTAAGCAAATGTGTACAAGGACTATCTTGTCATGTGTGCAGATTGCCTTAGGTGTGATAACTGAAGTAGAGAGTATTTTTTTGTAAAGTTATATTGATATTTTCATGGTAATTTATATAAGAATTTATTTGTGCTGTTTTTTGTAGACTTTGTACACCAAAAAAGTAGATGTTGAAAAGTTTGATGTGTTTTTATGAACACAGATGAGTATTAAATAAATATTAAAACTAAATCATTTATCTTATGATTTTTCCTGTTAAGTACTTATTAATATAACTAAGCTCATAAAATTCAAATTAATAACCAATCAGTAGAAATAGTCTAAAGAAAAATGTAGATGTGATAGGCCTATTTTTCTATGTCTTTATGTCAAAATAAATGAGATGCTCTACAAGTTAATTGAATGTATTTTATGTCCTTAGTCAATTACCCTTGAGAATCACTGTTAGACAAGCCTAGAGAAATATAGAGGTCAGGAAAATGGACTGGTGTAACAACAGAGAATTGGAAAAAGTGCTTGGAGATGATTCTGATATATTGGAATATTTTAGGATGATAAACAAAATATACTGAAAGTTTTGCAATAATGTGCGTACCTCTAGAATTGCTCAGGTATCTGGCCCACAAGGGTGAGTTCTTGTTTTTACCGCATTTAAACTATAGGGATACTGCAGTTATAGAGGGAGACTGGAACCTTGTAAAATTGGAATGAATGTTACTCCCATTTTGTTATGTGCAATAGTATCAATTGATAAAGCATTGTTAGTCAAGATGGTCACTCTTACTGGCAACAGAAATCATCACAAAACTCTGCCATCTATCTTGACCACTTAGTGAGGTGCCTACAAAGTGATCATCTGATGAATACTGTTTATATTCAGACTCATGCTGCTCTTTTGATTGCCATAACCATTAATGACAGAAACACCTGTGTAATAAAGAAATGTGATATTAGCTTCTAACAAGGGTATGTTCAGATGATTATGTATTTACTTAGCAAAAATCTTGTAGCAACTTCATCTAGTGACATCAAAACCTCTGAATCCATATCTTTGTTTAATAAATCAAGCCAAGCATGGACCTCAAATGTAGGAAGTCATTTGTATTCTTTCTCTTCATATTTTGCTTTTACCACTGTTACAATATTCTCTATGTTATGGTTAGTTTTTGAAGCCAAGTTAAAATAAATGGATATTCATTCAAGTTTTGCTTGAATGTGAAATACATCAAAGCTGAAATGCAAATTGACCAAATGCACCAATAGCCATATTAAAAGATGTATTTATTATAATACCTCGCTGACTGAAATGAAAGCATTTATAGATCTGCTGCACTCAGCAGGTATTTCTCACATGGACTGAGCAATTAGTTTTTTGTTTTTGTTCTTCTTTGTCATTTATCTGATATTTCTAGACATGTAATCCCTCAGTCGGGAACATATTTAACATACTCATTTGTACGATCTGCTTACTTTTTGAAATGGGGAAGAGGACTTTGCTGAAAACATAAATAATTCTAGCCAAGAGAAATCCAACCACCAGAAAAGGTATTCTCTAGAACAAAATGTAGTGTCAGAACTGAACATACTATCATTAAACCCAGCAGTTATCTTTTCACTGCCAAGGACCTGGAGTGAAGTCAAAAAACAAGGACGGGAAAAACTTTGAACCTCCCACGGGAAAATGGTTTAGGAAAGTTTTGGGTTCCTGTAAGCTAAGACTTCTCAGATTCCTGAAAGCCCCAAACTAGACTTTGTAATACTGCGTGAGGCTTTGTGACATCAGGAGATTCTACTGCCTGAATTTTTTTATATGTCCTGGTGTTTACATGTGTCAAAAGTGTAATCTGTGTCGTGGTGTTTTTTCTAGACCTGAAATCTAGAGAGAGATCCATTCTAATGCTGACTTTCTGTGATTTAGTCTTTATTTTTTTTCTTTTATTGAGATTATTGGTACATTTTACATATACATTATGATCACATTCAGCTTTGAGAAACTGTATCTGTACATGACATATCTTGATTCTTATTTTTCCCATTGTCCTATCATCCCTTCCACCCCCCTATCTCCCACATATATTTATAAACTTTGTTTCCATTTTTTCTTTTGTATCATCAAATTTTTCTTTTCCTTTCTTTGCTTTCCTTTGCCCTCGTTTCCTTTTCTCTTTGAATATTTTCTTCCTATTTCACAATACTGATTGATTCAGTCTCTTTCACAGAGACTCAGAGTACTATGTTGTATGATGTACATTAGAAAGTCACTTTGCCCAGGGACAAATGTCCTTTTCTTGTAGGGCACAGTTGACATCTTTTTGGTCTTCCTGTTGTTGGAGTAGGTCAGTGTTGGTCAATGTTGGTGAGTGCCTAAGGTGAACTATTAAAACTCTAGATCTCAAGTTGTTGGTCACCTTTGTTTGTACTAAATGGTTATATGTGTGATATGGTTTCTAATGACTCAGTGAGATAGGGTAGAGTCTGGCCAAATCAAATACATTGTCAACCAGATAGGCCTAGAGTTCTCTAAGAAATAATTCTCTTTTAAAGAAGTTTATAAGTTAATAGTACTAAGATGAAGGCCAGGGATATAGCTCAGTGGTTCCAGCGCCTGTCTTGTAAGTGCAAGGGCCCGGGTTCGATCCCCAGTAACCACATAACAATACTGGGCATGGAGACTCACGCCCAGCAGCAATCAGTACCACATACTACAGTGCTGGGCGTGGTGGCTCATACCTGTAATCCCAGCACTCGGGAGGCAGAGGCAGGAGGATTGCTGTATGGTGGGCCAGTCCTACGCTGTAATCAGTATGCTCCTAACAGATTGCTTTACTTTCTGCTGATTTAATTGGTTGCTGAAATTTTAGTGCCTCTTGATATTTACTAATAGAGAGTCATCTGATATCTTAATCACTAAGTCAAATTGTTTAATTAGAGCCATCATGACTTATTTTTAAATGACAGATACATGTTGTTGTCTTTGACTTATAAGAAAGGAAGCCAACTTGTATAAAAGTTAATGACATTACTAGATTTGAGTGAAATATCTGTATATGTTCCAGAATCGTGTGGTGTTTGAATCACAGGGCTGAGTAGCTGGGCTTCAGTGCCTCTCTCTATGTGGGCAGGAAAGTAAAAGCTACTCTCAGAGAAGTACAACATTCTCTTCCAATTCTTTTTAATTTGAAAAATAATTAACACAAAATTGTCCATATGTATAGGGTGCCAGGGAGTGTTTTTGTATATGTTTTTATTTAAACATTACACATCCTGGACTAATATGAGTCAGACTAGAAGTATCAAAGTATTTATTGAGTTTTCTGGAGCCCAGTTCTGGCTCCATTTTTCCGCTCTAGGGTATTATGAGCTCCA
>PVIR01029429.1:0-21122 GCA_004026965.1 Petromus typicus | reverse complement strand
TGCAACTTGTATGTGGCACAGGATGGCGGGGCCTCCTACTGAAACCTCCATATACAACACTCAGTGTTATCTCTCCTAACTCATGTGCATTTTACAATATGAAAACTAAGACTGAATAATGCTATTTCCCCAAGGTAACAGAGCTATTAAAATAACTACAGTTAGGTGGCAAATGTAATGCAAAGTCAGTCTCATTGCTAGTCTTATTTACAATGCTCCCAGTTCCCAGCTGCAGTCACTAGTAAATTCTATCAGTTTGGGCTTCTATAGTAATCATAAAAGTATAGATTTACTTCCCAAGAGAAATTGGGTGTTTGCTTACATACACACTTTATTTATATTTTTTGTAATAATAAAATGTACTTATTTTCTTGAATCTAATCTTTGGTTAAACTAACTGAGTACTTGAACCTCTTTAACTAAGGAAAACAGACAAGGACTTTTTCTTGGCCCTAAGAACCTTTAAATGTGTTTATATAAAAGATGTGAGAATATCAATGGGAAACACCTTGTCTAATCATTTTTCTTAAATTTTAATGGCTTTCCTCGATGTAAATGAATATATACTGCTACAAAGTAAACTAAAACAATTGTTAAATGTATGTTGTCTTTTATAACATCTCAAATGGCATCACAAGGTTTTATCCATGGAAGAAATTTGGTAGCTACTAAATATTTGTTTTTATTTTGCCAAACTGCTTACTTGGAAAGAAAAGTAACTGTGTTGTGTGTAAAATCCAAAGTGATATAAGTTAGTGCTCCAGTGAAGTAAAATCTTCAGGTCAGAATGCTCTTTAGGACACATCTGTCTTCACAGCCCTTTCAACAGCTAGGGGATTTTTCTAGAAACAAGAAAAACATAACTGGAATGATTCCTATCTTTAAAGGGGAATCAGGACTCAGAACTCTTCATCACTGAGTAGAGATGATTCCAACAGCTTTCTAATCTGACTTTGTTTCTGAACTTGCCTCCATTTAAACTACTCTCATTACAGAACAGCAATTAATCTATTTAATATTTCTGTAAAATGGAACAAGTTAAAAAAAGAATTTCTTAAAAATTACTTTGTACTTGGACATTATTATTCTTGCCCATATTTTAATTTATGTCCATTAAATATATTCTAATCTAATCATTTAATATATTCTAATCTGCATCTTTTCCCCTTTTCTTAAAATTACTCTGTTGAGTATGTTAGGACCTGTGACTTCCAAAAGCACTTGCAGTAGACTGGCTTTGGATCATTACATGGTCACAGTAGAAACAAACACACTCTTTCCACCTGCAAATCGGGGGATGGTTAGGGTAATTTTCCTTCTGTTATGTATTTGTACATTTCAGTATCTATTTCTCTATATTGGTTTATTGCTATTTCTTTTCATTAGTTCCAATAGTATTTCAGACACTGAAATTCTTCTTGTGAATTACTTTTGGTCCTGTTTGGTATATCATTTAGTCATGTTTCCAATATCTCATAACAGCATGTTCTAGGATCATCTCAGACATTTCCAAACTTGTTGGTAACTATTATAGCAGATGTCTTCCTACCTTTTTTCTTTTGGAAAATGTTATGTCAAAATTTCAAGTCTGGAGTCTGTGAACCATATATTTCTCACTAATACTATAGTTGCTGGTGTTAGAGCACTAACTACTGGAGGAAAGACTTGAGAAATTGGTTTAGACTGATCTAGAACAAAAAGAGATACAGGCATACATAAAGATATGGAAAGAGATATTGATACACAGAGATACACAATGCAGGAAAAGGTACTATACTAATACTTCCAGATCAAAGTTCAAACAGCAAATCTCCTAGTTTCCTTCTGTTAAAAGCTACCTGAAATAGAGTATCTGAATTAATTTTTATGCAGCAACAACCTTGGTTTTTGATCATATATGTGATTGAATGTTATAATTAAAGTAGCCTGTACATTTTCATTTGCTTCATTTCACATTTTCTACAGAATTTTTGGAATTAAGTACTGGGGAAAGAACACACAGTCTTATATATACTATCTGAGCGCTTTCCTTCTACACTTTAAATTTATACCACATCCTCAAAACAATTGTATTAAGAATACCACCTTTCAAAGACAGAGAAAAGGCTGCGTTTCTACTCTAAATTTCTCTTTGCAATATTTGTATTTGCCCCCCATTGTTTGAGCATACAGCTTTCGCATATTACACCCTATTATTTTAAGCCTTATGTATTTTAGTTCTGTGAGTGGACCTATGTATTTTCTGCTCCTTACTAGTCTTTTCATGATGCAATTACAGTTCAATAGTAGCAATTGTTTTGTTCCTGAGGCTTTTTCCTTTGTTAGTTACTTTAACATATGTGATACTTTTTGCTTATCTTCAATCTCTATCACCACTTATGTTATTGTTATTTTTATTAATTTTTCTTTTTCATTCTTTATTTTAAAGCATGCACTCTCATATTCATTGGTTTTTATGTTTCTTCTGGTGAGGGCTTCATACATAAAATTTATTTCCTTTTGTTTCAGTTTTTCTTCACTTTATTAACGTTTTAAAATATTTTTTTCTAATTCTAGTATTTCCTCCTATTTGAGATCTTGTATCATTTATAAGTATTTTTTTCCTTGTTTTTGTTTACAGTTTTGCTCTGTTCTGGACACATGTGTTTCTGAGAAGTTTTTATACTCTAATGAGATATTATTACCTTTCACTTTTAAAATAATATTTTGTGGAATTCAATCTGGATATTTTTATGTGGTTTATATTTATTTGAATGTGATTTTCCTGAACTTGTAAGTCAGGTTTGATTTAGAATATCTTTTATATTTTACCTGATCTCTCTCAGCTCTTATGGATATTATAGAACAATGGCTTACTCTCTGAGATCTTCTGGTTCTGTTCCTCTAACTTTCCTTTAAGTTGCCCATGCTTGAGGTCTATTGTCTCTACCCAACACAAACTTAGCTTGTTTTCCACAACATCCCACGTGCTCTGTGTTCCTGGCTGAATGTGGATTAAGTCATACAGTCCCTAGCGCTGATCTTAGGACCTTTGCTTTCCTCTGGCTCATACTTTCACCTGTTTTTCTCAAGCTGATGTGCTACTTTTTAATAACTATCCATTGGAAAGCGTGGATTTTTCTTTTCAAGTTCTCCCTTCTGTCTTCTAACCACCATTATTAATTATACATAGTTCTATGGGTGTTAGAGATTTGCTTACAGTTTGGCCTTTCTGAAAATCTCTTCCCACCTTGTTTTGTTTTAGTGCAGAATGTGTGTGTGTATGTGTGTCTTTGATTTCTGTATCTAGTTTCACTCTTCTAGATGGACATTATAGGCTGATAGAAACTACACCACTACATCTAACTTCTAAGAACTCTCCACAAAGCTTTTTGATACAAATATATGATATTCACTTTAACAATTTCTCATTTTACTAGTATAATTTATTAATTATTTTAACATATGGCAGTGCCCATCCCTCTGACCATATCTGTTTCACACTCCTGCTTCTTGAACAAGTTCTGGGGCTTTCTCAGCTCTTGGTATTGTCTTTGGATTTTCACCCTTTGAATTTTACTGTGTCTGTCTCCCCCAAGCCATAAAAATTTCAGATGAACTGCCCTCTTTTCCAATGGTCATACTCATATGTACAGTCTAAAGAAGATGCTGTTCATTGAATTAATTATATTGACTATATGTTCCATATTTATCACAAATATTATTGAGACTTTATTCTCTTTAACCCAGGAGTCAGCACACTATGGTTTGAAAACCAAACCTGGTTAGCCACCTGTTTAATAAATAAATTTTCATGGCAACACTGCCATTTATTTAAACATTATCTATGGTTGCTTTTGCAGAATAATGGCGGAATTGAGTAGTTGCTCCAGGGACCATATGAGCCTCAAAACATAAAATATTTACTGCCTAGCTGTATACAGGGGTGGAAAAAGTTTTCAAATCCCCTGTTGTTTTATTGTTTATTTCCTCCCACAAGAATATAAGTTCCATGGCAACTTGAGCCTTATCTTCCTTTTCATTACTTTGTCTTCATCATCAAAACTAGAGAACAGCATATGGCAAGTAATCTCTAAATATTTTGGTATGAATTAAACCAGGTTTTGAATTGTCAGCATCTATTTTAGGCTAGCACATATAATTTTGTATAGTTTAATAGAATTTTAATGATGATCCTATTCAATTCTCCAATCCAATAGCCAGATGACAGAATGAAGGAAAGATTCTCAAAGGCAATGACACTAAATCCAAAGCATTGGGGAATTTTAGTTCTGAAGCAATTAGCAAATATATGAATGCATGAATGATTGAAAACCCATAGAGCTAAGGTACACCGAATTGGAATGCAGCTTTCCTGGTAACTGGCTGGGTAGCTAGTTTACTAATCTGTGTCTCCATCTTTTAATCTGTATAATAATAGTAAGAATCAGAATAAACTTTACATAATAACAATGCTTAATTCATAATAACAGCTCCTTGTGATGAGAATAACAAGGGCAGTGTTGAAGAGGATGAGAATAATAAGGGTGGAAAGAAAATGAGCTTGAGATGAAGAAAAGGAGAAGGACAGGAGACAGAAAAGAAAATATTATACTCTTGGTCAGAATAAACTCACTTTATTGACCTCATACTGAGCTATGGGGATGGGATCTATGATCTATGGTTTTAGTTTGAAAAATTTCATCCTTACAAAAGCCTTTTTAGAAGGCCCATTATTATCTCATATAATATATGAGGATTCCACTTCTATTCTAAGGTCAACTTATATTTTAAAAGAGCTTATTTAAGATGTAGATCCAGATCTATGCTCTTGACCTATGTAGCTCTTCCTTTTCAAATTGAAATGTCCTACTAAAGATATATCTACAGCTTGCCTAAAAGGTGAAATTCATACATTTTTGCCTGTAGGAACCTTTCATCTGTCTCTTCTAGGTATGTTTTAGCCAGCTTCCTATTTTTCCAACTTCATGTTGCTCTAGATTCTGATATCATCCCTTCCTCCTTCCCATAGCAATGCACTTTTAGTCTCTAAAGAACCATCTGGTGTCAGAAGAAGTCAACTGCAGGGACTGATTCACAGTGAAGTGATCACAGTAGAACCTGCTTAGTTGCTGTTAATTTTCTTCTCAGAAATAAGCATTTTGTGCATCAGTTTTGTAGCTTCAAGCTCATCGGCATAGAAAAGGCAGCAATCGGCGCCTGAGACATAAATTGGTTATTTTTCAAACAAACACATTTGGCTGCTGTGGGTCAAGAAAAGCTTTAGCCTCTTTACTCTCAAATCTCCAATTCCTAACTGGTCAGGTGGGGAAGTTCATCAATAGTAAGACCAGTGATGTGCATAGAAGTTATGGGAGCTGGTGCAGAAATAATAATAGTAGTAGAAAAACTAAAGATATGAAAGTTTGACTAAGGTGTCTCCACCTGACCTCTTGTTGTTTCATTGTTATCTAATTTACTCTTCACTTCAAAACTATCTCACAGAGAGGAGCAGGAGAATGTAGTCTGATTCAATGACGTTTTCAAGGTCACCATGTTGTTAAGTCTCAGAGTCCATCCCTGTATTAAGTTTAGTTAGATGTTGATGGCCTTTCATTTAATCACCATGCGATATTTCTTCAAGATTTTTTTCGTACAGAAAGAATCAGTCTGGTAGTAGATGATTTATTCTTCTTTGAAGACGGAAGTGAGATCCATCAAGGATGACTATTTCGCCACTGTTCATCAACACAATACAATATGAAGCAAGATGTCTGTGCTTAAAGACTTCACCAAAATCTGTAATTCACACACACACAGACACGCACACACACAGACACGCATCTATCTGCAAATCACTGACCAAACATGATGAATTCAAATATACTGTATTTTCTTATTTTTTTTAATTTTTTAATCTTTATTGGTACATTACATATATGCATCATGATTGCACTCCATAGTGGGGATTTATACCAGTATAAGACACAACTAAATTCTCATTTTTTCCCATAACCCTACCTACCCTACCACCCCCCCATATACATAAAATTTGTTTCCTTACTTTTTTGTTACAATCTCATCATTTTCTCCCTTCTTCCTATTTTACATTGAGCATTTTCTATTTCACAATATATAACATACAATGCTAGGACTCATTTACATCCTTATTTTCTCATACCAGAGAAAAGATGCGATACATACCTATCTGTGCCCTATTTATTTCACTTATGAGGATATCCTCAAGGTATGTCCATTTAAGTAGAAATGATTCAAGCTTATCATTTTTTATGGCAGAGTAATACTCCATTCTGTAGAAGAACCACAGCTTTTTTATCCAGTCTCCAGTTGATGGACACTTGGGTTGTTTCCAAGATGTAGCAATCACAAATTGGGTTGCTATAAACATGGGTGCACATATGTCACTGTGATATGAGTCTTTATACTGTATTTTCTAATTCCCAAGTATAATATTCTTATCATGACTGATATAAATCAGCACTGTGCTTGTGCAAAAGGCTTGTGAAATTTAGTTCAAGCTACATGGACCTTCCCCACTTTCTATGCTCATACTATATCTATCAAAGTAATATCTCCAAAATATATAAATCTCAGTTTGCAGGCTAGATAGAGATAATACCTCAACCCTTACAGAAATGAATATACCAAAAGTAACTGCAGTACAATATGATTATGCAGGAGCATTTGGCACGTGAATTTCCAATTTCCTGCAAAGTCTTTTTTCCATTTCAATATTAACATTAGTATTTACATCTGCTAGGAACTGAACACTTGTACCCCTTCAAAATTCCTAAATCAAAACTTTAACCGCTATTGTAAAGTTTGAAATCACACCTATAAGGGATTAATTAATCACAAATGATGTCATAATGTCTATGATCAATATTCTTATGACACACTAAAGACTGCTTCTCTTTTATCTGTTTATTCCTTTCTGTGTTTATCTTTCTCTTTGTGCCCATCTCTCTTCACCTACCCACCCCCAAATTTCTGAACATGAGATTTGATGGCATCGTAAGAAAGTGTCCATCTTCAAGACAAGAAAGTAGCTCTTCCTAGGAACAGAATTCACTCATACCTTAATCACAGTCTCTATGGTTCAGAACTATGAGAATAGAAGTATCCATTTTAGGACATCCAGCCTATGCTCTTTATTACAGCAAATTTAATACACAAATATAGCATTTGACAATGTAACTGTGTTATTTGCACACAATTCCACATGAACCACAAGTTAAAGAAAGAAATCAACTAAAATATTTATAAAATGCCTTACTGATTAATTTTCTGCTCTTGTGTTTTAAGCATTGCTCCTTCAGTTTCCAGTTAAAGTCTTAGGGAGCGCTGGGCATGTAACAGACACTCCAGGCTCTCTTGAATGCTAAAATGGAAACAGAGGTTATTGAGCTTAAATATTACATGTAATGAAACCTCTATAAATGAAAAAAGTAGCTTTCAAAAGACAATATAATGTCTAGTCTCCAATAAAAAACTTATAACTTATATTATGTTATATATATATATATTATATTTTGACTAATATGAGACTGAGGCTGTTGTTATTTTCCCTTACATTCTGTATTATCTTTTCTTGACAATGGTCAGAATTTAGAACCTACCTGTAGCTGCAAACATTCATCACAATGCTCAACAAATGAATACTGAAACTTCAACAATATAAAGAACATTTTAAAAATTTCCATCAAAGTGCTCTAGTTTAAAACAACCATATTCTGGAAAAATGTAAATCCAGCTGTGAAATCGATCTTAACAGTAGCAAGCAGAGAATCAAAAGGCCATAGACACATAGCATGAGAACTTTACTTCAATTTTTTTTTTTCTTCACGATTAAGACCATACACGTGTATGTACAACTGCCTATGTAACTGTACAAATGCCATTTCTATAAGGTTTTTTTTTTTGTTAATGAAGAAAATAAAATATATGTTTGGGCACTTATGAAGAACTAAGATTTTTGGTTGAATAATTTTTTCCAGGCATTGAAAATGGTACTTTGCTAGATATGAAATTAGTCCATCAGTGTTGTCTATGTATTATAGACAAGTTTTTGACAATGTCGAGACAAATATATATCTCTGTTTTGGATTTTTTTGTTATTAAATCTTTAATTAGACTTATATTCTTGTCCAAGTAATTCGTAAACGAAGTTATTAAAAGAACTAGTGAAAGCAATTTCCCTAAAAATTGTTACGGGAATTTTTTTCCAGGGGGTCATTGAACTTTTTTTTTTTCATTGAACTTCTTCATTCCAACTGAGGGTTATAGTTATGTTCATTTTCTTTTTAAAAATTGCTTTTATTGGTATATTTTATACATACATTATGATCACATTCAATAATGAGAATGTGTACCAGTACACAAACACATCTGAATTCTTATTTTTTCCCATTTCCCTGCCTTCCCTACAACCCCCCTCCTCTCTAAACACAAGTTTGTTTCCTTTTCTATCATATTTTTTCTTTCTTTACTTTACCCTACCCTTACCCTGATTATATTTATTTGCATAAGGTTTTCTAAACTTTCATAATGTTATCTGGATCATTGTGAGTTGGAGGGATGACCAGGAATCAGAAGCCTCAGAAGCATTTCTATGTTTCTGGGTTAACTCAGGTGAGAATGACTCATTTCTAAAAGTGCTCTGTTCTCTCAAAATTTAACCCCTTGAATTAGACCACAAATCACCAGTAGTGGTCTTCAGACTGACTAGCAAATGATTTTTAAATTGCTTTTAAAATGTAGCATTGCCTAAGTGTACCACCATGCAGCCCTGGAGTGCTACATTAGCCTGAGATTCTGCAATGGGATAAAATTATTAAAGAATACATTGATGATATCTAAATAATGTGTATAGTGTAGACTGTAGAGGTGTGCATGATTTAGATTTTAGTTCTGTCAAATACAGTAAGCTTATACAGAATACTAACAGTAGAGAAAGCCAAATTATTCATCAATTATAATTGTGACAAAATAAACTGAATTAGAAATTTTGAATTATGGACCTATAGCAAAATTAATATGAAATCTGAAAAACTGTTCTAGAAAATAAAATTTACACCTCTGTAATCTGTAGCCAATGGCAGGTTTCATGTAACTAGATGGTGACAGAGGAACACAAAGTCCTGAGCTGGACTTCTAGGAAAACTAAGTGTAAGCAAATATGGTAAGTATTAACTTTTATTCATTCTGGGTGTTGGGTACATAAAGATCTATCACCTTGACCTATTTTTTTAAAATCTGCGTTTAATATTCAAATTAATCATTGTTTAAATTATTTTATAATAAAGTTAGATTTATTTTTAAAAGAAGTCTCCAGCAGTCAACCTCAGTAAGAATATGACTGCCCACTGGTTTAAGGCCATTAGCAACTGCACAAATAAATTATGTGAACCATAACTCATGGTTATTATTTTCTAGATATTCAAACTCCTCTAAGATTTTATGGAAATATTTTATGCAATAACCTCATACTGCCTCAAACCATACTGCCCATACTGCTTTCGTATGTGCCAACAACATTTCTGTGATTTGATTGGGAAAGGAAGGAGGAAAGTTGTGGGCAACTATGCTACCTGACCAGCAGCAGTCTTAGCTCCTGCATTCAGTTCTGGGCAATGTTGCAACTGTGAAGAAATAATCATAGCTGGTATATTTCCTAGGAGACAATGGTAATCGAAGACTCCTTCTACTTCTGGTTAATAACAGTTATTTAGTAGAGCTTTTAATTAATTTAAATTGAAATTAATTCAATGAAATTTGAAGAGATATAAAATATTAAGCATATTCCTTGATAAATATCAGTTTGGTCTTTATTTTTGTCCCATTTATACACTACATAATGTTGCATAAGCGTTAATCTTAAAGTAGCCATTAATATTTTTAGAGGGCTTTATCATCCATAATTCTTATAGTGATCTAGACAAATGTCTAACTCTATTTTACCCATGATCCACGTGATGAGATTCTCAAAGATTAAATGCCTTCTAGAGACTACAGGATTATCAGCAAGTGTGTTAAACAAATCATGGCCCATGGTGCTGGATTCCCTTCTGGATATAACACTGCACATTTTATAAATGCTTTATCATTCATAATCCAGAATCAAAGGGTCATATTTTATGTGTGAAGTCCTCATCTCTATGCAATAGTGAAGGACAGACAGGAAATGCATCCCCATGGAACTGAATGTGTGCTTCTGGGACAATGACAAGAGAAGGTTGATATGAATGGGCCCATCTAGATTGAGGTCAGACTCTCTTGCAAACGCCATGGAGCATCACTCTAAGAGTGAGGGGCTCCCCTGTGTCAGCGACATTCCCAGCAGGTGAGACTTTAAGATAGCGCTGCTCAACTGAGAGTACCGGTGGGAGGAGAACTAAGATGAACAAACCGGACGCCCACCAAATCCACAGCCGTGTCTTCAATAACACACGTTCAAAATGGCAGGGCATTTTTAACAAAACTTTACTAATAACAATGACCAGCTGTCTTCTCTTCTTCAGAGGAAAGTAACCCCTTGGGCACAGATAAAACTTCTCCCATACAGTCTCACCTTCCTGCAGCAGAAGCTCCTCCAGACCTGGAAATGTCATTTTCTATAGTTCGTATCTGTAGTTCGTATCTGGGGCCAGAGCGGAACAGACTCACAACAACAGGAAGCTTCATCTTTACCAGAGTATTCGGTCGCCAGCTCTGTGGTGTACTGAGAAGACCCTGAGATGAAGTTCAAAGATGCCTCCGCTTGGTCCTGTGGGTTCCACACATCCGCGGTGCATGAGCCCCCTGCTGAGGCCTTCAGCTTTCCATCATCCTGCTGGCTAAACTGCGCGCATCCCTGTACAGGACTTCTCTAGCTCTTGCCTTCTAGCAGTAGCTACTTCCCCCTGCTCTTTTTCCTTAAGTTTCACCAGCCTACTCACATATACACATACAACATGTGAAACATATCTGTATGCACTTATCTCTATACGGTGGTACTTTCGTTTACGGACTGAATTTGTCTTCTGATGCTGGGGAAAGTGGCTGCATTTGGATTTATGTGGGGGGAATGGTTGTGTTGCTGTTTATCTTCCAGTGCTGGGTTTGAGAAATGAAGTGAAACTGTGCTCAGTATTTTTGTTTGTGAACTGAATTGTTTGCACACAGAAGTGTTTGGGAACGGGGGTTAAAGAAAGTACCAATGCATCTAATATTTTTTCCTATTTATGCTATACTCTGTTTTTTTGGTTGCTTTTGTTTATTTTCTTGACTCGCACTCGTTCTTCTATGCACTTGCTATACCAGGATGATGCAAGAGAAAAGCCAATGGAAGGAGGTAGACTAGATTCCGCTTTATTGTGTAACATGTAACCTTGAGTAAACATCTTGTTTTAGTTATCTCAAGAGTAAAAATAAGGTAATCTAATTATCATCCTCTATTTCTAAAACTATTTGACTAATACCAGCGTAGGAGGAAGTGATTTTGAGAAGATGGGTTAGTAGTTTTGTAAGAAAGTAAATTTTGGTGGTTTAGAGATTGCTTCAATGTATAGAAGATCCTGTACCCTCAGCTCATTCTCAGTCATTTTTGTATGGGGTTTCTCTAATTAATTTAGGAATTTCTACTTGTTTTGTTGTACGCAGTAGGATTTCTCTAAGCTCCCTTTTCAATTTAAGTTTTTCTGTAATAGTTTGTCTGTGAATTAATCCTATAATTTTCACATAAATAGAAAACATAAAAAAAACAGCCAGCAAAGATTATTGTAGCATATTAGGCTTACTTTTTATTTTTCAAGGCTTGAATTATTATTTTTGTATTTCTCTTATTGATTAAAGCTTAAAACACATGTCCCCATCCCTGTACATAGCTATTTTTGTAAGCTATCTTAGTTTGTATAAGGAGAGAATTTGGAATGTCCAGTAAGGTATTTTGCCCAACTCTTTTTTTTTTTTTTTTTTGAGACAGGGTCTCACTTTGTAGTTCAGGCTGGCCCTGAGCTCAGCCTCAAATTCACATCACAGCAATTCTCCTGCCTCTGCCTCCCGAGTGCTGGGATTACAGGTGTGAGCCACCACGCCCGGCACTGTGGTATGTAGTACTGGTTGCTGCTGGGCGTAGTATTGTATGTGGTTTCCAGGGAATTGAACCCAGGCCCTTGTGCTTGCAAGACAGGTGCCGGAACCACTGAGCTAAATCCCCAGCTCCCAACTCTTAAGCTTCTGAGGAATATTAGTTGGTTTTGATCGAATTTACCAGTAATAATATATTGACTGGAGGGAGAATCCAAGAAAGAAAGTAGAATTTAAGTGGGAAGGGGTGAACTCGGAATCAGTTATTACTGATTGCAGTTTAAGAATTACAGCGTGGGGCTTTCAAGGGGCTTTAAGCAGCAATCAAACCTGTTTATCCAGCTGAGTCGGGGCCATAGTATAACTGAGCCCTGGAAAACAAGGCATAGGGTTTAATCAACATTCATGGAGACACAGCACACGAAGGGGCCCACACAGTTAGTGTGCTCAGCACCTTGCAGAGATGCAGCGGAATGATTATTTGATACATTGCTTGTTTCTCACTGGCATCATTTCCCTGCAACACTTGTGAAGTTCAGAGAACAAAGAGTCACCCAGAAGGTGCACTGGATGGAGCCTATTGGCTTCAGAAAGACAGAGGGCTTCATTAGAGGCCACATTTGGCCACATCCCAAGGCCATACCTGTGGTAATAATGCAATTGGGGCAGATGATAAATAAGTAGAATACAAAATACAAAATACAAAATACATGACTGGTTAGAAGTTGGAACCCCTTACCTTCCTTTACTTGGAAGCTTCAGAAAAAAAGGGACTCTGTTAGACTTAATCACAATCACACCTGAGAAAATCCAAAGGCATATTTGTGGAATTAATGAAGATAAGAGTAGGAGAACATACTCAGTGGATGGACAAAATCTGCTGCCTGTCATTTCATTAAGAAAAGCAATATATGAAGTTCAAAAGACAAGCCTCTAGGGTTAATTTAGTGAAAGCTGTATGTAGCAAAGAAGGAACAAGCTTTTTCCATCTTTTATTTTTTTTATTTTTGTGATACATAAATACAAGTTTAGTGGCCCCAAAATAAATGTATATATTATCTAATGATTCTAGAAGGCAGTATGTGAAATAAGTGTCATTAAATTAAGATGAAAGTGTGACCATAATTGTCTTTTTTTTTACAGGGTAGAAAGAAATACCCATTGTCCTGTTTCTCAGTAATCAAAATCTGATCCTATCCTTCTGCTTTCAGTCCCCTTTTATTTTTAAGCAGAGATAAACAGGGCAAGATGTTCTTATGGCTCCTTCTTTCTGGCTTTTGGATTTTAACTAATTTGCATACTGTGTAATGTAATAAAATCCATCCATCCAAATAATCTGAGATAATATTTTCTCTAGGTCAACTTATTTGAAATCTTAAGATGACCATGTACCTTCTGAATCATTCTCGGTCTCACCATCTACCATTCTACAGATGAAACAGAGATAATTTTCTGGGCCATATTCTGATGAGCACAGCTGAGTAGACTGATAATTACAAATTTTAGGTGGTTACATGAGAAGAAATCATCCTGTTTATAAGACACCTTGAAGAAATTTCTGTCCATGATGATAACTATTCCTTTCTTGGCACTTAGAGTAAAACTTATTCATCAAAGATTACTTTAAAGAGCTTGGTCTCTGCAACTCCATAGTGACCTATCTGATGAGTATCCACATTTCCTCTGGGAAGTTTTGTTCAATATTATTTGTATGACAATCAGTTATGTCATAGACAAACACACTCACACATTCACTCAATCTCTTCATTTTAAAGTAAGGTTCTTGAGGGACAAAATTCTGAAACAATTCCTTGGTAACTTTGAGACTTCAGTTTCTTCCTCTAACAAGTTTTCTCATAATGATTATAACCCCTGAGGATGCAGGCACCTGCCTCCCATGTTCCCTGCTATGCACCCAGTTGCAACAAGTCAACAACAAATACTCACTGGATCAGTGAATACTGTGATACTCAGCAGTGACTTGTCAATTGGTTCCAGGAGGTGGAACAAGTACAGAAACATCCAATCCCAAACTGTTTCCCTGGAAAGACTAGCAAATCCCTATGCAATCAACATCCACGCAGAGTTAGCTCACAACACAGACAAGCACCAAGATAAAACGTTGAAATGCTGATGTCAAGATTTGTTCAATCCCAGATTGGTTGAATTTCACAGTAGTGAGATCAGTATGAATGGCTTTGTGTTTTCATGTGTGTGGAGTCTTTGTTTATCTTGCACTACCTTTGTCTGGTTCACACTCATATACAAAATAAGCTGGAAAAGTTCAAAATGAAATCTTTCAAAAAAGCTGCAGACTCTTTCAGTCTCCCTGCCTCCTGCTTCTGCTATCGCTTCTTGCCAATATCCACTTTTTCTCTATATGGCAATGCTAAGACAAAAGGAAGGGTAATTCTGAAAATGAATAATTAATATTTCTTCAGAAAGCCCTATTCTATTCTACTTGTTCTCTTAATTTACTCAGTTTATACCAACTGATGACAGAAGCCATTGTTTTGCTGAAACATTAACTTCACAAAGTCATTCCGCTCCCATCTGCAGCACTAAAATTAATGATTCCTTCTGCAACATCTGTTTAATTAACTATCGGCACCATCGAAGAGGCATCCAAATACCCCAGCGACTAAATCAGGCTTAAATGAGGGAAATACGATGTTAAATTGTATCAGGAAGAAGCTGAGTTTATCCTTCTGCGCACCACCATTCATTAGCTTGCAGCCACCAAATGCATCTTTATAACGAAGTACTGTCAGCAGTGGCTGGCTGGAAAGTACTCATTTAGGGGCCATCCAGGTCCCTGTAGTCATGCTCACAGTGGGGAAGCAGGGAAGAGGGACCAGGAAACTTCAGAGTAGCAAGTCATTGCCTCATCTTTGTTCCTGGAAAGAGCAATGGAGTTTCAAATGAGCATGTGCAGACTGAGGAACTCTGGGAAACTGGTAGTTATGTGGAAAAGTGACATTTGTGAGTCATTTCGGTTAGCTTCTTCATTTCCTCTAAGTCTTTTCAGATATATTTGCATACTTATTTGCAACATAAGCAGGAAACTTGTCTGGCCTCTTTAGATTATCTGGAGAAGCTCTGCAACTAATATTGCTGAGAGCGATTGCTTAACAGTGATCTGTAAAGACTAGATTGCATTCAAAATGTTGAGTACCAGGTTATGTAAAAAGAGAAGTTATTTGCACCTTACCTATCAACAAAGAAGAAAGAAAACATAAATGTAAATATAAGTTTATTTGTACACTAGTGCATATATATTTAAAATTAGCACTGGGCTGGCCCTTGAAATAAGAATGCACAATCTGAATGTTATCCTTTCTGTTATAAAGTTTAGTTGGATTTAGGTCTCATTTGTCTACAAGGATAAAGCAAGTAAAATACCAAACAAAAAAGAATAAATATAGCAAAAATATAGGATAAATAAATGTCAACCACATAAATAGTGATGGGTGGATCAGAAGAGGGAAATGTATTTAATTCTGTGGGTTATATTAAAAAACAAAAAGACTTCAGATAGTTGATGTGTCCTGTTTGTCTTGGGTTTTCACTGATTTGTTTTCTTTGATACTCTGGATGTAAAATATATAGAGACCCCTCCTACTAAATTTCATCTCTAATCTGTTTTTATCATTTTAAGATAGATTCTTGCTAAGATACTTAATAGCCCAGATGAACTTGAACCTGCAGTCTTTCTGAGTCAGCTTCCTGGAGTGTTGGGTGGAATTATAGCCATCAGCTGGTTTCACTGTTGTTTTAAAGTCTTTTTTTTTATTTTTAAAGAGGGTTGGATTATTATACAGTATGAATCTATGTAAAAAACAGACAAATTTAGAGCAATATCTAGAAGTAGAATTTTATCAGTTTTTGGAATATCAAAGATGTTTTAGGAGAAAAGTTTCAGATTCCCCCTACTGTATATTTTCTGGTGAGAAACTGGCATAGAATAGCAAGAACTAATTAGTCAAGGTGGAGAGAAAGCTTCACTCTTTCAAAGGTGGCTGAAGTTTAGCTTTGGATATGCTACCTGTAGACATATGGGAACCTGGGTTCTATATTTTGGTGAGACATTTCAAACATTGTTAGCCTGGTTGTACTTCTTTCTCAGACTCAGTGCCTCAGGTTCCACTTTGGATGGGTTCTAGATATTGCCATTGAAATACTGTCTAACTAGCTGTCTCTTGATATCAAATCTCAGGTCCCTGTACTTAGTACTCATAATAAAAGCCTCTTCCATTGTAGTTTTTCTTTGAGATACAATCATCTGTCTTCATCCAGCTCAGAAAATTCTAACCAACACTACTTCTTAAACTTCAATTAATTTCAAAGTTTATTTTCCATATAAGATGGAAACCTACTGAAAAAGGGAGTTACAAGTTAGAAAAGTAAAATGTCTTGGTGGATAAATATCCAGTTTGGAAAGAAGAAAAAGATAACCAAAAAAGCCCTCCAAAAACCCAAGAATTGAGAGAAGTGGGAATTGAAGGTCAGGCTCCAATCTCTAAGGAAAATATCATCCATTGTGAAGATCAACCAACAGGCTTGACTGTTGGATGTGTCCAGGTTTGAGTGGACACCAGCAAGACATAAGTCTGCCAACTGATTCAATGGATTTTCCACTTGATAGGGCTTTTTGTTGCTATGGTGACAAATGTGGTGTGAAATTGCAAGTTTGCAAACTGTACAGTCAGAGACCCTGAAGCTAAGGGCGGAGCAAAGCTAAAAGATGTGAGGGGAGCAAAGGAAACAACACAAGGATACAGCGGTCCAGGAAATGATCATGCTTTCCCAGCAGAATATTCTTATTATGTTCCTTCTCTGCAACTGATGCCAGTCTCTAATCAAAGCAACCACGTAAGATGGGATATTAGATGCCAGATGTAGGCATCTGTTAGTTTAGTCACATGTAAAAAATGATGGATGTTGTGTAATGTGCAAAGTTTATTTTTTTAGAGTGTCTGAAATCTGGCAACTTTTAGTGATGACATATCTTAATACATTAATATAATTATATCACTGGTGTGGCTTACTGATTGCCTACAAGATACAAAATGTCTTTCTTTCTCTCTCTTTTCATATTCTCCTGCACTGCAAACCACTGGTTCATGACCCACTGGGAACACAAATTTGTACTGATGTCTCTTTTGAAGCAGCCTTGAGGCAAGATGTGAAGAAAGGTCAACTGTACCATTCAGGGCTGGGCTTCCAGTGTCTTTATTCACACTGCACATTTTGAACATTAAACTGAGATGCCTAACCTTCAGTTTTTGACTCTTTGCATTTTATTTGAAAAATAATGATTTTTTTTAAAAAAAGTTTCTCTCAGGAGTACCATATTAAAGGAAATCAGTAACACATTCAGGAGCAGTAGCATCAGAAGAACATTCGCTTCATTTTAATTATGCTATAATCCATCAACTTGCATTATAGTCTTTAAGATATTCGGACACAGTTCTTTCTATTTTTTTAATAAAATGAAAAGTAGGCCTCCTTGTTATTCATGAAAAAATAAAAAAGGAAAAAAAATAGAGAAAGTGAATGTATTTTATATTTTATACATAATAATGTTTAAATGCATGTCTTCAGGGTGCTGAAATAATGATCCTGATACAGATGATGAAAGGAAGATCAGAATGACAGGAAAGATGTTGTTCACACACTGACAGGAAACAGAACAGTCTAGAAAAGATGTTAGCATCCCCATGACTTTGCAGGGTACTCAGAGAAGGAAGCAGTTGCAACCCAAACTTAGATGATCTAGACAGCTTCCTTAGAGATGGAAACATGGAGGGGGCTATGAGACCTGCAATCTGCCTGTAGGTAAATTTCAGAGCAGGATTCAGGGCAAATTTTTATAGAGAGAAATTGTAAAACGAAAACATGACCCACCTCTGAGAGTAAATCTTAGGATCTGAGGGGTTGGCAGTAAGCAAAGTGAAAGATCACAGACCTTGAGTCTCAAGAGAGATAAAATGTCCATTAAAAATTTTGTGAAAATGTTAAAATTATTTTTACCAAAATATAAATGATTAAAAAATAAGTTCTCTTTTATTTTATAAACCTTATTTCTATGAGGTAGAAATAGATGTTAATAAAGAAAATATTTCTTAAAATCAATCAACTTACTTCTAGGCAAAAGTAAAGCAAAATTTCCCAACAAATTAATAGAAGAATAGCATTAGTTAGTACATGGATTGTATGACTACAAAGCACAGAAGTCAAAACCCAAAACATGACTGAGAATATAACAAGATACATGACAATGTAGCACAATATAAATAAGAATGCATAAATAACAAGACATAACTAAAACTGTAAGGATTAAACAAGTTGTAGGATAATTTTTCCCTACATTGTCCATCAGTTTGCTGGGATTTCCAGTACTATTGTTCACTCACTAAGTTTTTTTTTTTTAGACAGGGTCTCGCTTTATGGTTCAGGCTGGCCCTGAGCTCAGCCTCAAACTCACATCACAGCAATCCTCCTGCCTCTGCCTCCCAAGTGCTGGGATTACAAATTTGAGCCACCACACCGGGCACTGTGGTATGTGGTACTGATTGCTGCTGGGCGTGAGTCTCCACACTCAGTATTTTTGGTGGTTACCAGGGAATCAAACCCAGGCCCTTGCACTTGCAAAACAGATGCTGGAACCACTGAGCCAAATCCCTGGCCCCTCATTTTTTGTTATGTATTAGGCTAGGTTGATTTAAATATTAGACATAGATTATGTACAACTCAAAAATGGTCTGATCTCTACCACTTTAAGAAATTTAGAGGGGATTTATAAGACAAAAACAATACTTGGGACTTTAAATCAAGTGTCCACGATGAGATGGTCTATCTGGATATCAATTCTTGGAATGCTGCAAATAAGTTGTTTAATGCTTTTCAACAGAGGACAGTATTGTATCCAAAGGCTGCGTTACTTGTATATTTTGAGGTTTTCATTATATTATTGTATAAAAGGAAAAATATCAAAAGGAAAAAAAAATGTAAAACTGCATTTTATGGTTTTACATTTTAAATTTTCATCCAAAATCTTTCCCTGAAATTCACTCATGGAAGCATGCAAAGAATGATTGAACCTACAAAACCATTTTCTTAAAAGAGTGTTGTCTTGGCTCAAACCTAAATGCCCTCTGATGCTCACAAGTGGGGCTCTTTGGAAGTGCTTGAATCTAGCGTTCATGAGCACAGATTAAGGGTATGTGATATGTAAACACCTTCCAGAAGGCTTGTAGTCTGGAGGGGCTAAAGGGAAAGTGAGGTTGCTTGCTCCTTTTGCTACCTTCTGTTTACAGATTGTTTCCACTCTGCCTGTGGCACCCACCTTGAAGCAACGTCTCCTAATTGTAGACTAAAATAAACCCTTGTGTGCTTTAATGTGTGGGTCTTGGCTATTTTGTTCTAGCAACAAGGAAGTAGCTGAAACAACTGTCTCTATAAAATTTACGAGAGTAAAATTAAGTAACTAACTAGAGTAAAGCAAATTTAGTACCCAGAGGGAAAAGTGTTGAAATTAAAAAGTCATATATATGTGAGATATGCTCATAACAATTCAAAATCAGTGAAAGTCAACAGCTTACATTTGACAAAAAAAAAATCACATTTTTTAATTGAAAGCCTCCATGAGTACCATAAAGAAATCTGTTACTCAAGTTTCCATGGCCCTGATGATCTCTTCTCCCCTTTTCCTTCCATACTCCTTTGGTGCTCCTCTGACAATAGCCCTTCAGCTACTGAGGCCCGCATATTACTGCTGCAGAACTGAAGAGTGACAGATCACCCTTGGGAAGTGTCTCTGCCCCTCAGACTACGCCACTCACTTGTTATTGCTAGTTCCATTTTTTTCCTACTTTTTAATGTTCACTTTTTCTTTCTTTTAAAACCTGTACCTGTTTGAGTACTCCATCATGGGGAGTTGCTCTATGTACATAAAACATCTTATTTCCTTCTTCATGCACTTTTCATCACAACCTTTCTCTCTCCCTCCATCTCTTCTTACCTTTTGCTTCTGCAAAAGGCCTATCTCTCCATTTAGGCATCGAACTTGGGGACTTGTGCCTTAAAGGGAGGTGGGGTACCATGTGAGCTAAATTCCTAGTCACTAGACATGGTTATGAATATTGTTAAGTCAAGAGAAGACAGAAAAATATCTACCAAAAGCTACATGGAGCATTCAGACCAGGCAGAGATGGAAGAGCTGAAAGAAGTATTCTAACATCATTAGAAACACTTTAAGTAATAGCAGCTCTGTTACTAGATCTAATAATCTATCCAGAGCAGATACCATCAGAAGTCAGGTTTAGTGGCTACTCTGCAAGGTAATGGTAAGTTTAAACTTCAGAACACCAGAGTCTATCCACATTACTTTTCTTGGTATTCTCTCTTTTTTTCCCTGGCTGAATTTATTAAGAACAAATCTCCTTCATTTTCTATTAAGTAGGAGAATTCATTTCCAGCTTTTTATGAGACTAACTAACCAAACATAGATTTGATGATGTGAAAGATTGACCTCAAAATCCACACTTAGATTGTCATTGCTGGCATTTTATGTTTGTTTTGTTCTTAGTATAAGGTGTTTTGTTCAGTTGTATGAAATATTGAAGAGGAGAAAACAGATATACATCAGAGAATGAAAACACCATATACTTTTAGAAAGACTTTAAGTGGTTGATGATAAGCTACTGGATTTTATGTCATATAAAGGTAAACTGCTTGATATAGTACAAAAATTATAAAAAGCTAATTCAGGTCTAAAATGTGTTTCAAATTAAGGACTTTACTCATGTTTATGTTTTTTTTTTTTTTTTTTACTCATGTTTATGTTTAAGATTAAGGTCTTGATTATATTGAGCTCCTGTTAAAAAGCAAGAGTTATTGCAAAACTGTGTAAAAAATATAACTAAACTTCATTTAAAGTTCATCCATTCAATAGCTGTTAATTAAAAATGGATGAAAAATTAAGGTCTTCTGATATTAGCTTGAGTTTAACTAATGAATATATAGAAACAAGATCAGTCATCAACCTTTCTAAC